>PVJN01004736.1:0-87564 GCA_004026805.1 Lasiurus borealis
GACTGGATCCCCAATAAGGGGCATGCAAGAAGCAGCCAATCAATGATTCTCTCTCATCATTGATGTTTCTATCTCCTCCTTTCCTCTCCAAAATCAATAAAAATATATTTAAAAAACAACAACTTTGTAGTGCTAGAAAGTATTGTGGATCCTAAACTTTTATTTTGGGGAAAAATCATCTTGTGGAAAAAGGGAGCAATCAAGAGGAAAAAAGAGGAAAGTGTGGGTCTGTAAGAAGCCCCTAAACTTGTGGTAAGCAGCTATCGACTCATTTGGTCTTTCAGAATCAAATATTAGAAAATGACTCATGTGGCTAGTTCTGAAATATGTCCAGACGTTAAATCCCATGTAGGTAAGCACTCCTCTCCAACCTATTATACCTTGTTACCCTACTATGGCACTTGCTATACATACCATAGTACTTTCTTAAATATTGTATGCTCCTTGAGGGCAGGAGCTTTACCTAATAGTTTATAGCTGTTTAGTTAATGAATCAATCTCTTCCATCATAAGTTTTGTACATAGGATATATTTTGTTAAAAATGCCAAAAGATAAATATATATATATTAAAGCAGCTAGATGTAGGAAAGAATAGAGTAGTAACCTGAGGAGGGTTAATAAATGGATGTTCACTTGATAATCCTATGTAATAAAGAGGTAATATGCAAATTGACCCTCACATCCTGGCACAAGATGGTCACCCCCATGTGGTCAGAGGTGGCCACCCCATGTGTTCAAAGTTGACTGCCACAAGATGGCTGGCAGTGGAAGATAGTTGGGGGCGATCAGGCCAGTAGGGGAGGGCAGTTGGAGCAACTGGGTCTGCAGGCAAGGGAGGGCAGTTGGGCAAGACTCGGCCAGCAGGAGAGGGCAGTGAGGGGCGATCAAGCCTTCCGGGTAGGGCAATTAGGGGTGACTGAGCTGACAGGGGAGAGCAGGTGGGGGGACCAGTCCTACAGGGGAGAGCAATTGGGGGGGACCAGGCCAGCAGGGGAGGGGAATTGGGGGCAATTGGAGCAGCAGGGGAGCAGTTAGATGTCAATCAGGCTGGCAGGGGAGTGGTTAGGGTGTAATCAGGCTGGCAGGCAGGTGAGTGGTTGGGAGCTAGCAGTCCAATTGTGCCAATTGTGAGAGGGGTGTTCGACTGCTGGTTTAGGCCCAATTCCTGTGGGCCTAAACCAGTTGGTCAGACATCCCCCAAGGGGTCCCAGATTGGAGAGGGTGCAGGCTAGGTTGAGGGACACCTCCCCCTGCTCCCCAGTGCACCAATTACATGTATTGGGCCTCTAGTATCTTATAATGTTTAGCCATGAAATCAGCTTTGAGTTTCTTAGAGGTCTAAACAATGAAGGAAAGATAAGTGATAGAAAATTCCCAATATCCATAAAAAAGAAACATTTCTACTGCTTGGATAGCAAAGCTTTAATTTGAGCAATATTTCTCCTTAGATTCCTTACAAATCCTGCATGATAAAATGGACAACATTTTTACAGATAGTAAAGGTTGCTTCTTATCTTAACCTTTAATGCAAGGTAGGTCATGTTTTACTTAGGGTAGTACAAACTGCTTTAACCAGTTACCATTGAAATTTTGGTAGATTACTCAAGTGCAGTAAGTGTTCTTGGTTTGTGGTTGATTCAGGGACAAAGCCATCTATATAAAAGGCTAATATGTAAATTGTCCTCATGAGGGTTAGACTGGGAGACAGAGTTTGATTGCTCACTATTACGTGCACTGACCTCCAGCAGCAGGTGGTATGGAACACAGGAAGACCTTGGCCAGCAGTCGAGGAAGGAAGGCCCTTATTGGCAGCCAGAAGTCCCTGATTGGCCCTGATTGCCAGTCAGGCCTAGGACACCTACGCATGCACTAATTTTGTGCACTGGGCCTCTAGTCTATAATAATAAAAGCGTAATATGCAAATCGACTGAATGACTGAACAGCAGAACAACTATCCATACAACCATGCTACGACACGCACTGGTGCCAGGCCAGCCAAGGCAGGTACAATGAAATTGGTCAGGGATCCCTGCCATTGCCCCACAGAGGGAGGCTCAGGTCTCCCTCTGTGGGGCAATTGATGTGGGGGGGCCTTTGCGATCAATTGGCCCAAAGAGGGGATGACCCAGGCTACTGACCAGTGGGGAAATCAATTGGGGGCAGGGAGGTGTCTGCGATGGCCCCAATAGGGAGGACCAGACTAACTGGCTGACAGCGGGTCCTCTGCGGGACAGTCGATCTGGGGGCACTGTGATAGATCACCCCACAGAGGGAGCCCAGGCCACCAGCCAGCAACACTGGCAGATGTGTGGGGCCAGCCAGTAATTGCCCCATAGAGAAAGGCCCAGGCCAGTCAAGCAATTGCACCCAATGTCTGTTGGTGGTTGTGGGCGGGCAGTACTGCATAGATGGCAAGCAGTGGCAGCAGTGGGGGCAGTGCCAGCTGCCAGCAGCTGGGGCAAGGAAAACCCAAATAGGCCCTGATTGCCATCCATGCCTAGGAACTCAACCAGAGGGGTCCCAGTTTGTGAGAGAGCACAGGCCAGGCTGAGGGAGACCCCCTCCCCCCTACACAAATTTTGTGCACCAGGCCTCTTGTCTTACATAATAAAAGGCTAGTATGCAAATTGACCAAACAGTGGAATGACCAGTTGCTATGATGCAAGCTGACCACCAGGGGCAGATGCTCAATGCAGGAGCTGCCCCCTTGGTGGTCAGTGTGTTCTCACAAGGGGAGCGCTGCTCAACCAGAAGCTGGGCTCACCACTGGCGAATGCAACAACTGTGGTGGGAGCCTCTCCTGTGTCTGTGGCAGCGCTAAGGATGTCTGACTGGTGGCTTTGGCCTGCTCCCCACAGGAGTGGGCCTAAGCTGTCAATTGGACACCCCCCAAGGGCTCCCAGACTGCGAGAGGGTACAGGCCAGGCATAGGAACCCTCCACCCCCCGAGTACACACATTTCATAAAAGGTTAATATGCTAAGTGTCCCTCCATCTGACTGGTCACTATGATGCGCACTGATCACCTGGAGGCAGACACTTAGCACAGGAGCTGCTGAGCTGCAGTGACTTGGCAGCACTGGTTCTCTGGTGATGCACCCTGAAACCAGAGAGGAGGAACCTGATTCTTTGTAGGGCCATGCAATTCCACATTTGGCCATGGGTCATGTTATTACTGTGGCACTATTTGCCCTTAATTTGGTTTACTGCACACTTGTGTTTGTGTTCCATACCCTGTACAACAACAACTTTGCAGAGTGCCCTCTCACACTCCGGGATCCTTTGGGGGATGTTGGATAGCTGGTTTTGGCCCAATCCCACAGGCCAGGCCAGGGGACCCCACCTGCTGGAGGGACTTGGCTAACTCCGCAGATGCCTTTCGAGCCATGGCGCCACCCCAGATGCAGCTGGCTTGGGAGAGACTAAGGAAGGTTGGTTCCAGGGTGTGTACAGCCCGTCTCATCCAGTCCTGCCCTGCCAGCCACTTTCTAATTATTTTCTTTCAATGTGCATGAGTCCATGCACTGGGTCACTAGTTAAATATAATGCCACAGCACAATCTTAAAGAATAGTTTGCAGTTTCAGAGCAATGCATTGAACTATATAGTTTCTGACTTAATCCATGGGTGAAATTTAAAGTATTTGAAGATTCTATGGACATCAAGTTAGATCTTCATAAATATTTCTTAAAATTGGCTTTGGGGAAAAGTTGGGCAGCAGGTAGTTTGAAGCTGATCTAAAGACATGGACGGCATATACTTTATATTATTCATTAAAGGCTGATCCATATACTTTAGTAATCCAGAAAAGGATGTAATTGCCCTCTCCAGTTTTGATCTGTAGTTAGAGTGTCAGCCCATGCACTGAAGGGTCATTGGTTCGCTTCCTGATCAAGGGCAAGTATCTTGGTTCAGGCTCAATCCACACCCCGGTTTGGGTGTTTTTTGTGGGAGGCAACCAATGGATATGTCTAACTTCAATATTTCTCTCTATCTCTATCTCTATCTCTATCTCTATCTCTATCTCTATCTCTATCTCTATCTCTATCTCTATCTCTATCTCCATCTCCATCTCCATCTCCATCTCCATCTCTATCTCTCTATCTTTCTCTCTTCCCTCTTCTTCCTATCCACTCTCTTAAAAAAAAAAATCAATGGAATAAAATATCCTCAGGCTAGAATTAAAAAGAGAGAGAGAAAGCCTAAATAGAACATATCCTGTTTTTATACATAGAAAGGGAAAGAAAGAATATTTGTAATCAAGGCCAGGTTAGTGTAAATAAATGAAAGACTAATTTACATCTGATAAGGTAGTTTTAGATAAAAAATATTGAGACAGAAGGGTGTAATATTTTGAATAAAAGCTTAATGTAGAGATATGGCTACACTAATAAAAGAGAAAGGTGCAAATTAGCTGTACCTTTGTGACGCCCACCAGCCAATCAGGAGTGAGTATGCAAATTAACCCAACAAAGATGGTGGGTTAATTTGTATACACAGGCGCTGAGCAGCATGAATAGATGGGGCCGGAATGGGAAAAGACGGCTCTGGGGCCAGAGCAGAAAGGCAGTGCTGGAAGCCAGGGAAAGGAAGGCCCATTCTTGTATGAATCTTTGTGCATCGGGCTTCTAGTAGAAATATAATGAACCTAAATATACTCATCACTCAGATTCAACAGTTACCATGTATTTACCACATTAGCATCATTTTTGTATTTTGTATCATATTCCAGGTCTTAGTTCACTTAGTTACTATGTACTTCAGCAGGCATTCCTATGATCACATCATCAAAATTAACATTTTTAATACTTAATAATTTAATCCATAATTTGATTTCTCTCATTGTCTCAAAAATGCTTTCTTAATATTGACTTGCTTAATTCAGGATCCCAATGGGTCCACATATTGAACTTGGTTTTTTGTTTCTTAATCTTCTACAATTTAAAATATTTGAGGAAAACTTCCCCCAGTCTCTTTTTAGTTTTTTCTGACATTGATCTTTTGAAAAAAATCAAGTAGTTTTTTGTTTTTTTTTAATAATTCACATTCTGGGTCTGTCTACTCTTATGTTGTAATTTAACTTGGCCTGTCTTTACATATCTTATAAACTAGAGGTTTTCTTTTTAAAGAAATATAGGTTCAATCTCTTTGGGGTGGGGAAGCAAAGAATTTTTTTTCCCAAGAAAATCTATTTTAAATATAATGTTACATGCAATAGACTTTAATATTTCAAGAAAAATGATCTTACATATAATATTACATACAATTAACATTAATATTTAAGAATAAAAGGATTTTAAGTACAATAATATTACCAAAATGGTACTAACATAGTATAATATCACAAAAGTTGTATGGAATATTAAAAATCTCCAAATAACAGGATTACTTTCATTATATTCTGGAGTATTTCCCCCCCCAACCTCACCCCCCCGGCTCTATTTTTGTTCTGGAGTATTTCCCCCCTCCTCTGGCTCTATTTTTGTTCATCACTGTATGTTGTTATTTATATATCACGAGTGAAATTGTATGATATTTATTTCTTCGACTTCCTTATTTCCTTTAGCATGATGCTTTTAAAGTCGATTTTGTCCAATATGAGTATTGCTATTCCAGCTTTTTTTTTCTTTTCATTTGCATGGAAAGAATTTTCCTATCCCTTCACTTTCATCCTGTGAGTATTTTCTGTTTTGAGGTGGGTCTCTTGTAGATAGCATATAGTTGGGTCATGTGTTTGTATCTCTTTAGCTACCCTACACCTTTTGATTGGAACATTTAATCCATTTACATTTAGAGTATTGAGAGGTACATATTTATAGCCATTTTAATTCTGTACGGCTAGGTTTCTCTCTATTTCTCCTTCACAGCAATCCCTTACAGCAATCCTTTAGCATTTTTTTGTAGTGCTGGCTTGGTGTTTTTTTGTCTAGGAAGCTCCTTATTTCACCATGTATTTTGAATGATAGCTTTGCTGGATATAGTAATCTTGGTCTCAGATCCTTGCTTTCCATTACCTTGAGTACTTCATGCCATTCCCTTCTGGCCTATACAGTTTCTGATGAGAAATAAAGTATCAGCCTTATTTGTTTTCTCTTTCTGCCTTTAAGATTCTATCTTTGTGTTTAATTTTTGGCATTTAAATTATGATGTGTCTGTGTCTGTTTAGGTTCTTGTTTGGGGTTCTCTGTCCTTCTGAACTTGTGTTACTTTTGCCTTTATCAGGTTAGGGAAGTTTTTTACCATTACTTCTTCAAACACCTTCTCTATTCCTTTCTTCCTTTCTGACTCTTTTGGCACACCTACTGTTTTAGTATTGTTACATTTCACTTTGTCCCACTGCTCCCTTAAGCTGTCCTCCTGTTTTGTATTTTTTTTTTTTTTTTGGTTCTCTAATTGAGTGATATTTTCAACTCTGTCTTCTAATTTACTGATTCTCTCCTCAGCTTCCTCTAATCTGCTGTGTATTCCTTCCAGTGTGTTTTATTTGTGTTATGTCATTCTTTATCTCAAACTGTTCTTTTTTCATAGTTACTATATATTTTTTCATACTGTTGAACATTTTAAGCATCATTACTTAGAACTCTGTTTCAGATAAATTTCTTAGCTCTGCTTCATTTATCTCTTCTGGAGAATTCTCTAATTCTTTTATTAGAGGGTTGTTTCTTTATTTCCTCATTTTGGTTGTCTGGGTTTGTGACTATGCTTTAGGTCGGTCCTCTCTCCCTCTAAATCTCTAGTGCAGGACAGTGTTAAAGGCTGTTTCTGACTAGTTGGATCAGGCAAAGACTCAAAGCCTCCAGAGACTATCTACAGACTAATAGGATTCCCACTTGAATTACCCCAGGCAATCGTCCTCAGATGTGGTAAGAGTTTTTTCAACAGCGTTGGGGAGTTGCTTCTGCCTGAAGGCTAGTTGTTACTTTTAATCTCTTAAGTGGCCTCAGGGCAAGGTGTTTTCCAGTAGGGTATGTCAACTGTTCTCCCCCCCCAGGCAAGGTAGATGTCTATATGGGAAAGATGTCCTCAGCTATGTGAGGTAGTGGCTCCGCTTAGGAAACTTGGAGTGTCTGCCTTTTGAGTTCTATGCCTTGAGTCCCCTGTCCTGGGTTATGCTCTCACAGCTCCAGCCCACTTCACACTCCCTCTGCCAGAGCACAAGGTGGATGACTGCACAGGGAATTTTTGTGCATTGGCCCTTTAATAGGGTACCTGAATTTTCAGCTGCCAATCCCTAGCAAATAGCACCCCACTGCTTTTCACAGCTAGATGTTATGTGGGTAACCTCCTCAGTTTGGTGCTCTCTGCTGGGGAGCCCAGCTTCGGGATTAGATCCTAAGAGTTCTTAGTGGCACCCTACCCCCTCTGCCCCCCAACAGTTGAGATATCTCCCTGGGATTTCAGTTGCTGTCTGTGGGTGCCTGGCTAGCCCTTTTGTGCCTCTGCATCTCCTACCAATCTCTATGTGGTCTCTACCTTCAGTCCTTGGATATCAGGGTTCTCTCCTGTGAGTTTTCCACTTATTATTTAGTAAGCCTTTTCATATATCGGTTGTAATGCCAGCTTGTTCCTGGGAGCATGTCTGTGCAGCATCCTCCTAATCTACCACCATTTTCAATTTCCAAAGAATTCTTTATAGGTTGTTTGGGTACTTCATATTGCATCATATCAGGAGGCACATAATCCTAATGTATAAAAAGCAGGGGCCATCATGACCAAAACAACTGGATGGATGACTGAACACAGACTGCATGGGGCAACCAGGCCGACAAAGGGGGGGGGGCAGTAAGGGGTTACCAGGCCAGCGGGGGGTGGGGGGCAGTTAGGAGTGACTAGACCGGCAGAGGATGCAGTAGGGAGCAACCAGGCTGGAAGGGGGCAAAGTGACCAGGACAGCAGGCAGAGGCAGTTAGGGGCAGTCGGGCAGACAGGCAGGTGAGCAGTTAGGAGCTAGCGGTCCTGGATTGTGAGATGGATGTCTGACTGCCAGTTTAGGCCCAGGGATCGGGCCTAAACCGGCAGTCTGACATCCCTTGAGGGGTCCCAGATTGGCGAGGAGTCCCAAATTGGGTGCAGTCTGACATCCCTTGAGGGGTCCCAGATTGGAGAGGGGTCCCAGATTGGGGGCAGTCTGACATCCCCTGAGGGGTCCCATATTAGAATCGGGCCTAAAACAGCAGTCTGACAGCTCCTGAGGGGTCCCAGATTGGAGAGTGTGCTGGCTGGGCTGAGTTTCCCACCCTCGTGCACGAATTTCATGCACCGGGCCTCTAGTCCTATATAATAAAAGGCTAATAGCAAATCCACTCAACGGCATAATGACCAGTTGCTATGTTGTGCACTGATCACGAGGGGGGAGACGCTTAATGAAGAGCTGCCCCTTGGTGGTCAGTGCACTCCCACATGGGGAGCACTGCTCAGCCAGAGCCAGGCTCACAGCTGGTGAGCATAGTGGTGGTGGTGGGAGCCTCTCGCACCTCCGTGGCAGTGCTAAGCCATCAGTCAGACATCCCCCAAGGACTCCCTGTCTGGGAGAGGGTACAGGCCAGGCCGAGGGATCCCCCTCCCCCATCAAGTACATGAATTTCGTGCACTGGTCCTCTAGCGTATGGGTCTTTCACCCACTCTTAGCAATGCTAAAACTGAATTAGTGGGATTCAGGTGGTTTCAGCTGAATCCCTCCATAATAAAGTTTTGATCTGATGGATCATCTATTGATTGTGATGTTATGATTGCCATTCCTCTTGGTGTTTTTTTTAATCATCAACTGTTTTTATTAATTTCTTTAAGAGAGAGAAAGGGGGAGAGAGAGGAAGAAACATCAATGTGAGAGAGAGACATCTATTGATTGCCTCCGATACACACCCCAACCTGGGATCAAATCAGGAAACCTAGGTATGTGCTCTAACCAGGAATCGAACTGGCAATCTTCTGGTGGACTGGACGACACTCCAACCAACTAAACCACCCAGCCGGGACTGCTTTTGTAATACTACCTGACATTCTTAAAAGAATGACTTTGCCTCATGAACTAGAGCTATTTGGTTACCCTGAAATACAATTGGTATAAGAAAGCAGGATAGCCCTAGCCAATTTGGCTTAGTGGCTAGAGCATTGGTCTACAGAACAAAGGGTCTCAGGTTCATTTCCAGTCAAGGGCACATACCTTGGTTGCAGGCTCCTCCCCCACCTGGGACTTGGTTGAGGCTCATTCAAGAGGCAACCAATTGACATGTTTCTCTCACATCAATGTTTCTCTCTGTCTTTCCCTTTCTCTTTTACTCTCCCTAAAAATAAATGGAAAAATATCCATCAGAGAGGTTTAACAACAACAACAACAAAAAGGCAGAATCAAGGGCACATACCTTGGTTGCAGGCTCCTCCCCCACCTGGGACTTGGTTGAGGCTCATTCAAGAGGCAACCAATTGACATGTTTCTCTCACATCAATGTTTCTCTCTGTCTTTCCCTTTCTCTTTTACTCTCCCTAAAAATAAATGGAAAAATATCCATCAGAGAGGTTTAACAACAACAACAACAAAAAGGCAGGATAAATGTTTTATTCTTTTCCTTTAATATATCAGTATTCAGAATAAGGAGTTGGTACCTTAGTTTCAGTAGTGACTAAGGGTTTTCAAATTCTTGAGTATTATTAGTCTAGAACTTTTTTAGTAGTTTTCTATAGTAAGGTTGGTCTACATTAACTAGTCCATCATTACCTGAAACAGAAATCGGCCTTTTCTCAATTTGTACATTCTGGTGTTGTTTAATTTTATAAAGAACCCGTGTCTTTTCATTTTAAAGATACATATAATTTTAATGAAAACATTAACTCACTTTTCTAATTTCCAGTTTTTATTTTGTCGTGAAATTTTAGTTTTTTATGTGCATTTGGCCATATATTGGTGAGTTCTTATATTCATGTTTTTTCGCTCTTTTTCTTCGCTGATTTTCTTCTTGATTTATGAAAGTTGTTTTTTTCCCCCCTACTAAGGATGCTAACTCTCTCTCTTCTTGCAACCAATTCCCTAATCCCCCAATTATAATTTGCCTTAAAATTTTAGAGTTATTCTCTTGGGAAGGGTTATAATAGATATGACTCTTTAATACATAGCATGGCTATTACTTCAGTGTTATAAAATGTTAACCTCTATTTTCTTCTAGTACTTTTATTTTACCTACTTAAATATTTAATGTTTGTGAACATGTATTATGTTAAAAACTTTACTTGTATATTGAGTTTGAGTAATCTCTTTTGTCTGGGAAGAGTCTGCTGATGTTGAAACCTTTAGAAAATGTCCATCTATGCACTCATGGTCCTAGCTGGCATATAATAGCAGGAAAAACAATCTTGTTAAGCAAATAATTTAAAGATAGATTTGTGCTTACATATGAAAAGGCAAGATTTTAAAATATGATGACAGAAAAATAAATGTAATTGTTGCAAGATTATATTAGTATTTTCATATTTTTAAAAACTTGATTGATGCATTTATTTCCTTTGTGTAATAATTTATTTTATTTATATTATTTTGAATAGACACTTGGCATTTCATCTGAGGAAAAATTTGTTATTACAACAACAAGTAGGAAAGAAATTACCAGTGATAATTTTGGTAAGCAATGTTAACTTTACACTTTTATATTTAATATGCTCTATTACAGTGGTTGCCTACTGATAGTCTGTGGATCACTGGTGGTCTGTGAGGTCCGAAAGGTTAGCGATCACTGCTCTAGTACATTGTACAGCAATAACCATTTGGTTACTTACATAAGCACCAGAAAACTGTTGATTTTGGTTACTTTATTGTGTGGGGAGGAAACTGTCTATCAGTTCACAATTTGTACAGAGGTCATATTTTTCAAGCAAGGTTAAAGAAATATAGTTAACATCATTTATGGCTAGAGAAGATGAGACCTTGCCCAACAGCTAGCCACAGGCCTTCCATGTGGGCCCTTAAAAAGCTTATTCTCCTAATCAGATTGGGTTCTTCCATTAATTTTTTTTTACCCAATTGGATTCTAAGACCTGTCAGCTTTTTTGTTTATTTTTAAATGTATTTTTATTGATTCTAGAGAGAAAAGAAGAGGGAGAGAGAAACAGATGCATCAAGGATGAGAGAGAATCATCGATCAGCTGCCCCCTGCATACTCCACACTGGGACCGAGCACGTGCCCTGACCGGGAATTGAACCATGACCTTCTGTTTCATAGGTCATCACTCAACCATGGAGCCACACTGGTTGGGCAAGACCTGCCAGTTTTTCATGTCTGATTTCCTTTTGAATTTAGCCACTCTTATCCTTTCATGTTGATAACACACTAATGTAGTTCATCATCTAACTTCCTGTGATAATTTGTTACTAAATTGAGGGTTTCAGATGCATGGACGTATTTGGGCCTATTTAACTGATATTCTTAACAAAACAACTGAAATTATAGATTGAGCCATTGTTTGGGGGTTTGCCTATATCATCTTTAAAGATATTTCATAAAATAGATACAGTTTACATTTTAAAATTATAAATTCATGTGTTTCTGATTCTAGCTTTGCACTTAAGATAATACCTTTTGATTACAGATGAAACTGTTAAAGATGGAGTTACTCTATACCTGCTAAAGTCAGTCGACCAATTACTACTAACAGCTACAAAAGAAAGAATTGAATTCCTACCTCACTATGACACACTGGTTAAAAGTGGCATGTATGAATACTATGCAAGTGAGGGACAAAACCCTTTGCGTAAGTATTCCATTTATACTAATTTTGTTGAAGTATTACTCTCCCTTATCCCCTCATCATGTATCCCATTCCTTTATTTTAAAAAATTATCTCATTCTAATTTTTAGAGAACTGTAACAAGTCATTGTGAGTTTCCTTACTTCAAACTCTTGATCGAAATATAATTCTTTTCCTACCTATCATCTTACGTCAGAGTAAAGATACCTCTCCTTTAAAGCTAACCTAGGTTTAGAATTCATTCCCACTCAACTTCATAGGAGATCTTGTTTCTACACATTCTTCTATCTCAGTAATTCTCAATATGGGGCACACATCCCATAAGGGAGCAATTTGATTTTTAAAGCGAGGCAATTTGAGAATGAGTTAGCAGTGAATTTTTTGCATTTCTTATGGTTCTAGGGGCCTCATGTATAGTATATAAATATATATTGTGACATGTTTATGCATATCAGTTCTCTATTTTATGTTTTGAAACTTTATTTGCTTTTTTTCATATCCAAATTATTATTATTATTATTTTACTAATTTCTTCCTCAGTACTTCAACTGCCCTTTTTCATTCTTTTATTTTTCTCTTTCATGGATGCCATGTTCTTTAAAAGCTTGTTTAGACCAACTTAATGGCCTTTTAGACTTCTACCACATGAATTAAGAGTTTACTTTTTAAATAAGAATTATATACCACAGCAGTTGGCATCAGGATTTTAGAAATGCTTACGTGGGGCATGGCAAAAAAAAAGTTGGGAACCACTGTTCTATCTCATGAATACTCTCCTCTCTGATTAATTCTCCCTCTTCTCCTATAGACCTCTCAGTTGTTTTATCTTGACAATTTGTGTAGTTGAACTGCATGAGTAAATGGTTTGTCTTCTTATTTCATTCCTTTATTATTTCCTTTCGCCTTTATCACTTTCAAGTTTTTATCCTACCTTTGGATTTTTTGCTAGTGAGCTTTATAAATTGGTTAACTTAGAGAATTTTTTCTTTTTGGACCTTGCTAACGTGTTTAATACTACTTATATGTTCATTATAAACTTTCTAATTGAAAATAGTTTTACTGTATGTGCATTATAGTTTGTAGGGAATTAGAAAACATAGATAAGCAAAAAGAACATAAAGAATATCCATATCTTTACTACGCAGATATAACTACCACCAACACTTGGGTGTATATCGCGTCAGATCTTTTCATGTTGTAGTTGTTTTCTATTTTAGTAATTTTATATGATGCATGCTATTTTAACCTACTTTTTTTGTTTAAAATAAAATGAACGTCTTTAATATATGTCAGTATATATTTGTTTTTAGTGGTTAAATACTAGACAATATATTAAACAGTGTTCTATTATTAGACATTTAGGTTATTTCATTTTTTTAAATTACAAATGATTGAATATTCTTATGACTAAATCATTGTGCACATCCTTACCTTAAGTGCATCTAATATTATCTCTGACATTGTTTCTTTCATACCAAAAAATGCTCTTATTTTTCCAGTCTTAAAAACATTATAATCTTATTCCACCAGCCATTGCCCAGATTTTTGCTCCTGTTTATAGCAAAACTTCTTAAAGGAGTTGACTGTCTTCACTCTTAACCATACCTCTCCTTCCATTCTCTTCTATTCACTATTCTGTACTTACTCTTTTAAGATTACCAGTCACTAAATCCAGTGATCAATTTTCAGCTCTCATTTAACTGAAGGCATTATTTGACATAGTTTATCACTTCTTCCTCTTTGATATAATTTTCACTTGGCTTTTAAGAGTTTACATTCTGTTTTCTTTCTACCACTGACTGCCTTCTCTTTTCTCTTTCCCTACCTTTTTTTTTTTTTCCTACATTTTTGAGGTATAATTGACACATCCCCCCATCTTCTAATTGTTGAAGTAAGTACCTCAGGGCTTAGCCCTTAGTCTCATTATCTCCTTTTTATTTCCTCACTTGGTGATCCCATCCAATCTCGTGGCTCTAAATACTATTCCATTTTTTATGCCAGTGACTCTTAAATGCATGTTGTGAGAAATGGTCATTTTTAGTTAAATATTGAAAATAATGATAGCCTTATTCCAAATTCTGTGTATCCAGCAACTGTCCGTGTGGCATCTCCACTAGAATATCTAAGATGAGAACCCTGATCTATTCACTAAATCATATTTACTACATAGTTTTCCTATTGAAAGTGATCATTTCTGTGTCCTTTCAGTTGCTGAAGTAAAAAATCAAATTAATTGTTCTTTGTTCATACATTTCATTCAATCTGTCAGAAAATCCTGTTGGCACTATCTTCTGTATTTATCTAGAAATGACAATATCTCATCATTTCCATAGTTAACACTAGGTCTGAAGCACCATGATATATTACTTTTGTTTTCACAGCTCCTCTTGCTTGTTCATTCCACTCTGGTGTCAGCTTTATTCTCAGCTTAGGGCCCTTTGCTTGGAATGCTCTTTCACCAGATAGCCCCTGTCTCATTTTCTCGCCCCATTCAAGTCTTGTTTACCTATTTTCTTCTTAGCAGAACTTACATTTATCATCTTAAAATTGTAACTGTGTTCCTTATATGCTTTTACTATTCTTCATCTCTTTTCTCTGCTCTTTTCTCCATAACATATATCACCTTCTAAGATGTTAAGTAATTTACTTATTTATTATAATGACTAGAGGCCTGGTGTATGTACCAAATTCATGCATGGTGTGGGGGGTCCCCTCAGCCCAGTCTGTACCCTCTCCAATCCGGAACCCCTCTGGGAATGTCCAACTGCCAGTTTAAGCCCAGTCTGGTGATTGAGCCTAAATCAGCAGTTGGGCATCCCTCACAATCCTGGACCACTGGCTCCTAATCTCTCACCTGCCTGCCTGCCTGGTCACCCATAACTGCTCTCCTTCTCCCCTCACCCCCCCACCTCACGCTGGCCTGGTCTCCTCTTACTTCCCTCCCAGCCGGCTTGGACACCCCCAACTATTCCTCCTCTGCCAGTCTGGTCAACCCTCACGGACTCCCCACCGGCCTGGTCACAGGCAGCCATCTTGTAAGAGTTAATTTGCATATTGCCTCTTTATTATATAGGGTTATTAGCTGCTATATGTTATAAGCATTTTACATGGATGTATTAGCTCACTCCATCATCACAACAACCTTGTGATGTAGTTATTATAATTATTAGAGGTCCGGTGCATGAAAATTCATGTACTGGTGGGGTTGGGGGCTGTCAGCCTGCCTGCCCCCTCTCACACGATCCCTTGGGCAGGAGGTGACCTGGTGATCAGGGGAAGGCAACGTCCCCATCACACCTCTGCTACTGCCACTGCTGGCAGTGCAAGCCTCGGATGGCCCTGGTTACCTGAGCCTTGGGCAACAATGGGTGGCTTCACAACCGCCATCTGAGGCTTACCTGTGCTTTGGGTGTCAGCTGGGCAGCCGCCATCTAAGGCTTGCCTATGCCTTCAGCTGGGCCTAAGTGGCTGGGCAGCCCTATCCAAGGCTTGCCTGTGCCTCGGGCTGGCCCTGGGGGGCTGGGGGACTGAAGCGATTGGAGGCATTCTGAGGCAGATGCATGGAGCAGCTGGACCTGCCTAGGGCTGAGTCTGGCCGTACCACACACCTGCCACCCCAACAGGGTCAAGGGGACTGGGCACCGCCATCTTGTCGCTGTGGGCACTGCCATCTTTGAAGGTGTGGCATTCAATTAGCATATTCCCTCCCTATTGGTTGTGATGCCACCATCTTTTTGAGGGCATGTGGTCAATTAGCCTATTCCCTCTTTATTAGATAGGATTCCAAATTTCAGAGGAAAAAATTGAGGCACAGAAAAGTTAAGGAGCATCACATATTGAATAAATAATGGGACGAAGATTTAAATCTCAGCCAATCTGTGTCCAGAGTGTATATTAATTTAATATTTGATTCCACCTTTCATCACTAGAACGTTAACTCCACAAGAACTAGATTTTTATCTTTTGTGTTCAGTTCATAGCACAATGCCTGGCAAATAGTGTGTGCTTAAATTCTTTCTCTGAGGATCAATTTCTAAATGTATAATCATGGAGTCAATAGGTATATTCATTTCTATAACTTTTGATAGAGAATAATTATCATTCAGATTGGTTTTAACCAGTTTTCATTCCTATCATTATATGAATAAGCAGGGAATCTTACTGTTTAGACTCTTGCTTTGATTTTTGTGATTTTATATGATACTAGAAGCCTGTTGCACAAAATTCGAGTACTGGGGAGGTGTCTCTCAGCCCAGCCTGCACCCTCTCCAATCTGGGACCCTTCAGGGGATGTCCGACAACCTTCTCACAATCCAGGATTCCTGGCTCCTAATCTCTTGCCTGCTTGACTGCCTGATTGCCCCTAATCACTCTACCTGCCAGCCTGATAGCCCCCTAACCACTTCCCTGCCATCCTGATTGATACCTAACTGCTCCCCTGCCAGCCTGATCACCCCTAACTGCAGACCTGGTTGCCCCCAACTGCCCTTCCATGCAGGCCTGGTCACCCCCAACTGCTTTCTCCTGCTGGCCATCTTGTGACAAGGTGGAGGCAATCATCTTGTGGTGGCCATCTTGTGATGCTAGGGTGTGAGGGTCAATTTGCATATTACCTCTTTATTATATAGGATTCTGGGTCTTTCTCTGATTCTCTTTCTTTTGCCTTTGGTGTTACCTTGGGTTATTCTTGACTGTATGGTGGACATCTCTTCAGATCATGCTGATCATTTCTCTTTATACTTTTCACTTAACTACTGACCCAAGCTTTAACTATTCTATATATCATATATCAGTGAAGCAAAAATATCTGTAGCTATCTTTATTCTCTCAGTTAAGTGCGATAACTGTTCCAGCTCTCTTTGGAACACCTTTACTCATTGAACTTGATATAGTGGTAGGGCATCGCCTCCAAAACTGAATTTTCCTTTCCTCCCTCTAAAATTTTCCTTAATGGGAACTATGACCAATTGTATGGTGTTCTGGAGCAAACACCCTAAACTGTCTTAGATTTCTTTCTTTTTTTTTGTTTTTCCTTTTATATGTAATCAACTAAATTGTATTCATTTCTTTCTCCCAAATTACTCTTAACTCTTTTTTCTCCCCATTTCCTACAGTGTACCTTTTCCATTTTTTAAAGTTATTACCCTTAACTGAATCCTTATACATACCTTACTTCTAGCTAGTTTATAAACATAGACATTCTGTAAGTGTTCAGAGTGTGGAAGGGCTTGCTGGAGTGCTACTCTGTGTATTAATTATAGCTTTAGTTTTTTAAGCTTCAAAAGAAGTAAGAGACAGACATTTGCTATGCTCTTTTTTTTCCTAATCCTATATGTAATAAAAGGCCAGCCACCATAAGCATAATGACTGGAACGACCAGGGACCAGAACCACCATGGCCCCTTGTCGGGCTGGCTCCGCTCCCAAGCAAGTGGTTAGGGGTAATCAGGCAGGCAGGCAAAGTGGTTAGGGGTGACCAGGTAGGCACACCAGTGATTAGGGCCCATCAGGTAAGCAGATAGCCCCTTGCCTGGCAAGCTGTTAGGAGCGATCACACAGGCAGGCAGAGTGGTTAGGGGTGATCAAATAGGTATACCAGTGGCTCGGGGCGATTAGGAAGGCAGGCCAGTGGTTAGGAGCAATCAGGTAGGCAGATGGCCCCTTGCCAGGCTGACCCCGCCCCCAAGCAAGCAGTTAGGGGTGATCAGGCAGGCAGGCAGAGTGGTTAAGAGAGATCAGGTAGACAGACCAGCGGTTAGGAATGATCAGGTAAGCAAGCAAGTGGTTAGGGACGATCAAGTAGGCAGGCCAGTGGTTAGGGGCCATCAGGTAGGCAAACGGCCCCTCACAGATAGCCCCTTGCCTGTGGTTAGGGCTGGCCCCATCCCTAGCAAGCAGGGATAATCAGATAGGCAGGCACGTGGTTAGGGGTGATAAGATAGGCAGGCAAGTGATTAGTGGCAATCGGGTAGGCAGGCCAGTGATTAAGGGTAATTAGGTAGACAGATGGCCTCTCACCAGGCTGGCCCTAACCCCAAGCAAGCAGTTAGGGCCGATCAGGCAGACAGGCACAATGGTTAAGGGTGATCAGGTAGGCAGGCGAGCAGTTAGGAGTGATCAGGTAGGCAGATGGCCCCTTGCAGGGCTGGCCCTGCCCTCCAGAAAACATTTAGGGGTGATCAGGTAGGCAGGCAAGTGGTTAAGGGTGATCAAGTAGGCTGGTGAGCAGTTAGGGGCAATCAGGTAGGCAGATGCCCCTCACAGGGCTGGCCCTGCCCTCCAGCAAAGAAAGAGGGAGGCCCAGGCTAGCCAAGCCATTGCACCTCATGCCTGTTGCCTGCAGAGGGAGGCCACCAGTGGTAGGGGGAAGAGGGCAGCGCTACACAGATGGCCAGCATGGCAGTGGCGGGGGTGGAGCCAGCTGCTGGCAGCCACTGGCCTGCCTACAATAGGCCTTGATCTCAGGCCAGGCCTAGGAACCCTACCCCAGGGGTCCCAGGGGCCTGAGAGGGTGCAGGCCGGTCTGAGGGATCCTCCTGAGTACACGAATTTTCATGCACTGGGCCTCTAGTAAAGGGAATAAAAGTGAGGAATAATTTAAGTAGTGACCTTGAAGACAGAATATTTGGAACAAAACAGCCAGCCAGTGGTGATACATGAAACATCCAGTTGGTTGTGCAGTAGGAAATCAATAGTAGTTCTGTGTCAGTTAACCAGACATGTTCTGCTGCTTGACAAGTTACTGTCATAGCAATTCTATATCTAAATTAGCTATTAACACACACACACACACACACACACACACACACACACACGTTTAAAGTTGCTTTATTACTTGCCTTCATATCTCTGTATGTACTTTAAACTTTTTGATGATGTGATTACATACTATGGAGTAGTTAATATTGGATTTTTATTGTAAAAGTCTTCTGTCTCTTATGTTTATATGTCTGTCTTTTGATTATAAACTCTGTGAGGCCAGGAATCATGGTTGGCTGAGACATGCCATATAAAGCTGTACAGTATTGGGTAATGACTGCTTTATTATGCTAGTGGTAATTGGTGAAGATGCCTTTAATTATGTATTGCATCATTAGGATCAGGATAATACTTTAATTCTAGTTTTTTTGAAAATAAAAGTGATGGCTTATGGTACTTCAGAATTTCTTCTGTGAAATTTTATATGAAGTATTTGAAAGAAAAAATTAAAGCAATAATGTTTTCTCATCTTTTTCAGCATTTGCTCTTGCAGAGTTAATTGACAATTCGTTGTCTGCTACTTCTCGTAACACTGGGATTAGAAAAATACAGATCAAATTGGTAAGAAAACAATACTATTAAATAACTTAGCTTTTCCTTTTATAAAAGTAGTACAAGTTAATGGGGGGAAAAGTAAAAAATAAAGCAATTAAAAGAAATAATTATCTGATATCTCCATCTATTGTTAAAATTTTTCATGTGTCCTTTTTTTTTGTGCATATGTGTGATTATAGTGTACATTTTGTTTTGTGTGATCTTCTTTCCCTCAACAGTAAGTACATTGCCGTATTATGAATGTTTGCAATATAATATACCATTGCATTTGCTGCAGGTTGGTTTATTGGCTATGATATAAATTATAATAATAAATCTCTATATATAAAAGCCTAATATGCAAAGTGTCCCCTCGGGATTTGACCAATCAGGAGTTCAACCAATCACTATGACGTGTGCGGACCACCAGGGGGCAGTGCGGAACACAAAAAGGTCCCAGCCGGCAGCTGCTAGGGACCCTACTGGTGCATGAATTTCATGCACCGGGCCTCTAGTATAATATAAGTATAATATAAGTCAGCCTACTATTATTGCATATTTAGTTTTTTTCTATATATTTAACCATTGTAAGCAATGCTGACATGATAAACATCCTTTTAGGTCTTTCTCTGCATCTCTGATTAATTCATCAAGGTAAATTTAAGAAATGAAATTTCTGGATTAAAGGACATGATGAATTCTAAGACTTTTGATTTACATAGCTGAAGAGCCTTTAAGAAAGTTGTATTATTTTATAATTCCTCCAGAAATGTATGAGTGAGCCCATTGAATCATTTTTCTCTATTTAACTTCTCATGTTTTTAATATTGACTTGCCTTCTGTCTTTTTTAACTTATTTTATAGCATTTTGATGAAACACAAGGAAAACCTGCTGTCGCAGTGATAGATAATGGAAGAGGAATGACCTCTAAACAGCTTAATAACTGGGCTGTGTATAGGTTGTCCAAGTTTACAAGGCAAGGAGATTTTGAAAGGTTAGAAAATGTTACTCACTTTTTTATGGGCAGCTGGGTATTTTAATAAGGATAAGAACTCATATTTCTTTAGTTATACATTGATACATTAGAGGTTTTGATGTTATTAGCATATTTACTTAGATTTTTATATTGTAGAATTTTTATGATCAAAACTTCATTTAGAAGTTGTCAAAACTACTATAAATCATACTGTGCCCATTCATTGAACAATTATTTTTGCATTTTCTAAAGTATGTAAGAGTTATGTAGATATGTTAAGTACTTGGAGGCATTTCCCTGTTTTCTTACTAAGTTTGATGGAAGTTGTGTAGTCTCTGGAGCAGTAGAATGGTTTTAAAATAGGCATTAGAAACCACTAATGCTACTTAAAAATGTGTAAATGTCTAATGCACGTAGTTCTGTTGAGCTCTATTACTCTATTTTTGGGTCTTATTCTACTTTTGGATCTAGGCATTACAAAACATTTACAACTGCTGGGAAATAGAATCCAGTCAGGAGTTTATATCAGAATGCGTTTGTAAAAAATATCCTGAATAAAATGTAGAGGAAACAAAATATACTAAAATCTGTCAGGAATATAATGATTAGGTCCTTGGGATATTAATTCGATTCTAGTAACCAGTGATCCACAAGACTTTTGATATTTTAAGCCATGTTGTATACTTTAGGAAACATACTTGGGAAGATCTATTGGCATTCTTATTAAGTAGTTAGAATTTGTTCATGTCCTGTTTTGGTATTTCTTAGATAAAGGAAAGTCACTCAAACTTAAGGATTAATCTCAATAATGTATAAAAAGTTAATGTAATTAACTCCTTTGTCTTCTCATTTCTGAAATTTTAGCACCCTTAAAATCTTTACCAAATTTGTAAAGACTTATAGTATCATGGTGAGAGGCAATATAATGAAGAAGAAGGCCTTAGAATCATTTGGCCTGGTTTGAATTCTAGCCTAATGTTGATCCAAGGTACTTTACTTCTCTTTGTCTCAGTTTACATACCTGTAAAATGGGGATAATACCTCATAAGGTTTTGTGAAGACCAAGTGACTATATGGCATATGGTATTGCTTCCTGACTAACTCCATTGTTTCTGATGAAGGATCAGAAAGGATCTGATGTTAATCTCACTGAGCATTCTTTGTATATGACTAATCTATCTGCTTCCAAGATTCTGTCTTATTTCTCTGGCTTTTGACATTTTGATTCGGATGTGTCTAGGTTTGGGTGTTTTTCATTTAATCCTATTTTGTGTTTCTGAACTTCTTGGATGTATAGATTGTTTTCATCAAATTTGGGAAGTGTTTGGCCATTATTTCTTCAAATATTCTTTCCTCTTTCTATGACTCCTGTTATCCATATATTGATAAGCTTGATGGTGGCCATCAATTTTTGAGGCTTTGTTCATTTACTTCTTTTTTTCTGTTTGATCCTCAGGTTGAATCATCTCATTAATCTGCCTTTTAAGTTTACTAATTCTTCTGCCAATTCATATTTGCTCATGAGCCACCTAACTGGCTTTTTCATTTCAATTATTGTTCTTTTCAATTTCAAAGTTTCTATTTGGTTCTTTTTAAATAATTTCTCTCTGTTGTTGTTCTCTATTTGGTGAAACACTGTTCTCCTATTTTACTTCATTAATTCTGATTTCTCTTATTTCCTTGAATGTATTTTAAATAGTTGCCCTAAATCTTTGTCTAGTAAGTGCAAAGATTGTGCTTTTACTGGTGTGGATTCTGCCAACAACTTGTTTTTCTGCGTGGGAACCATATTTTAATATTTCTAGATGTGTCACTCATTTTTTTTGTTGAGAACAGGACATTTTCAGTAATATAGTGTGTATAACTCTAGAAGAAGTCATATTTATTTCCTTTTATAGGGATTGTTGCTTCTGTATTGTTGTTGTTGTGTGTGTGTGTTTTGTAATTGATGTTTGTATTGTGACTTCCCTAAACTAATGATGTAAAATTTGAATTCTTTATGTTGTGTTGCCAATGAAGTCTGTGCTAGCTTAGTGGTTAACCTAGTAGTATCCTTAAATGTGTGGAACCAGTAAGTATCCCAGCTTTTGCCAAGGGTTTCTGGATGCACATTGGTCTATATTTTTAGTGTTCCAGCAGGAAACTTATAACTCTTTCTTGGCATTTAGTTCTTGTTTACACAGGACCTCAAAGTTAGTCAGAAATAAGAGTTTGGCGGCCTCAATTCTTTCTTGAGCTTGTATGTGGGCAGCCCTGCACACGATTGTGACCTCAATTCTCATGAATATGTTGGTGCTTTTAAAAACCATATTGACCTCTCAGTCTCCAGCTTTTCCTTATAAGTTTTTGGCCAAATTCTTGTTTTCTCCTAATTGTTTTCAATGCTTTAGTCAGCTGTGATGCTCAAATATTGCCACTGATTATTTTTGACAAGTGACCCAAGGAAAAAGCTATTCACAGTGAGCAAGTTCTGACTTATGTCACATAAAGACAAATCCTGAGTGGAGGTTTCTGGAGAACTTTCAGATCCAATAATGACAATTGTATAGAGAGCTCCAAACTTATCCTAGTGACTCCTAAGGCACTGGTTTTCACCATGATTGCAGGGCTGTTGGTTTTCAAGACTTCTGTGGAACTGGTGAGAGAGGAATGGGATAGGGCATGTTAAAACATCACAAAGCTAGCTGTTTTACAAAATTTCAGCCATGTATCTTGAACAAAAACATCTTTGTTGCAAGACTTTAATATTTAGAGTTTCTGAAAAAGCTGATTTTGACAGTTATTTTTGTCTTTCATTGCTTTTATTAATGAGTAGATTTTCATAGGTCCTTAATTTGCAATTTTTGAAGTTCTCGTCTTAATAACTGAATTTTGATACATACACTATGTAACCCAAACCAGTATTAAGATACAGAACATTACATAAATCTAGGAAATTTTCTCATGACTTGGACATTATTATAATCATTGTCTTGGAAATTAAATTAGATAGCTAGCACACAGTTGTATTATGTGTTCATTTAATTATTTTCTGGAAGAAAGGGTGACATTAGTGAGGTCATCTGAGTGACCATAATCAAGTGTGTGTTGGATCAGTGCTAATTTCTGCACTTTCACCTTGTTCAGAAACTAATAGGTTCCTCAACTCAGGGAACAGTTTTGGGGAAAATAAAAATGGGTCATGCTACATGATCCCATTTCCCAAGCACTTTTAGGTTGCAGAAAGTATCTCTCAACAGGATTTCCCCCTAATTTTTCTAAAGAAAAAGCTCTCTTGTCTTCAGTATTTTTCTGCATATTAAGATGAGTTTCACTTATTCTATGACATATATTTATTCACTTGAATTTAAAGAGTGTGTAACATTTTGGCATCCTACTTTAATTTAGTTGTTTTCAATAGTGAGATATAAATGCTCACATATGTAGTCATTCTACCATAATTCCTGGAAGTCACTTAGATTGCTTTTAGTTTCTGTTACTAATTGATCATTTTTTTTGTTCCTTTTTATTACTTATTTCAATATAGATTTTCCTTTTCTCTCTTGTAATAAGTCAAATATTTTTACTTGACAAAGATACAATACCTGCTTATATTGTATAAGAATATGAATGAGATAATTTCTGAAAATCCTTATGGACTGTGATACAAATTTATTCCTGAGGAAGGTGACTTTCTAAATTCTCCAGGACTGCTTCTGTGATGCAAAATTGTTTCATAAGTTCTTAGATTACTTTTTACTTCTACTTCATGAATCAATATTTATGTAGCTCTTTAGTGTAGATATAGGAATTTTTTTGTATGCGCACAAGTTTGAAACCTAGTAGAACTTTTTGTTTTCAACCTTATTTGCTCTAATAACATTGATTTTCCTAGGTTTGATTTGCATGGATGGTTTGGGTTGAAAAAGGAAACTTATGGCTAGGTGATTCCTAATCAGAACAGTTTCTTAGTTTTGAATTAGATTAAGTATGTATGTACTATTTGACTTCTGAGCTCTCCCCTCCCTAAACTTTTATATACTTCCTCATATGTATTTTTAAAAATTTAATAAATCTTTATTGTTCATATTACTACAATTGTGCCTCTTTTTTCTCCTTATAGACCCCTTCACCCGGTTCCCACCCCACCCTTGCCCTTAGCTCCCCCCCCATTGTCCTCATCCATAGCTGTATGATTTTTGTCCAGTCTCTTCCCGTACTCCCCTAATCCTTTCCCCCCTGAAAATTGTCAGTTCACTCTCTTTCTGTGCCCCTGATTTTATTATATTCATCAGTTTATTCTCTTTATCAGATTTTTTTATTCATTTGATTTTTAGATTCACTTGTTGATAGATATGTATTTGTTATTCATAATTTTTATCTTTACCTTTTTCTTCTTTCTCTTAAAGAGTACCTTTCAGCATTTCATACAATACTAGTTTGGAGATGATGAACTTCTTTAGCTTTTTCTTATCTGGGAAGCTCTTTATCTGCCCTTCAATTGTGAATGATATTTTTGCGGGATAGAATAATCTTGGTTGTAGGTTCTTGCTATTCATTACTTTGAATATTTCTTGCCACTCCCCTCTGCCCTGCATAGTTTCTGTTAAGAAATCAGCTGACAATCCTATGGATGCTCCCTTGTAAGTAATTAACTGTTTTTCTCTTGCTGCTTTTAATATTCTCTCTTTGTGTTTTGCTCTTGGCATTTTAATTATGATGTGTCTTGGTGTGGTCCTCTTTGGATTCCTTTTGTTTGGGGTTCTGTGCGCTTCCTGGATTTGTAAGTCTATTTCTTTCACCAGGTGGGGGAAGTTTTTGGTCATTACTTATTCAAATAGGTTTTCAGTATCTTGCTTTCGCTCTTCTTCTGGCACCCCCATAATTCGGATGTTGTATGCTTGAAGTTGTCCCAGAGGCTCCTTACACTATCTTCATATTTTTGGATTCTTTTTTCTTTTTTCTTTTTCAGTGAAGTGTTTTCTACTTCTTTGTATTTCAAATCTTTGACTTGATTCTTGCATTCCTCTAGTCAGCTGTTAGGTCTTTGTATAATATTTTTATTTTGGTCAGTGTATATTTAATTTCTAGTTGGTCCTTTGTCATATCCTCGAGGGTCTTGCTAAATTTATCCATTTTTTCTAGGAAATCCTTGAAAAACCTTATAACTGAGTTTTGAATTCTATATCCAGTCATTTGTTTTCCTCCATTTCTTTCGTTTATGATCTGTGTCTTTGTCTCTGCATTTTTGCTGCTCCCTGAGTTGGTAGAGTGGCGTTGTGTGCTAGGTGTCCTATATGGCCCAATAGGTCCACCTCCCCGGTTATCTGAGGTGGACACTCTTGGTGCACCCCTTTGTGGACTGTGTGTACAGCCTTGTTGTAGTTAAGTCTTGATTGTTGTTGGTATCACTGGTGGGATTGACCTCCAGATCAATTGGTTGTGAGGATCAACTGTGTCTATGCCAGCACAGAGAACTTCTGTGTTGGAGACAGCCTTATGAGACAGTAATTGCAAAATTCCAAAAGCCTCTGTGCTCGACTTGGATGGGGCAGAGTCTCAGGGCTGAGCAGACAGCCTTAGTTTTCCATCAGTCCTGCCCTATGAGGCCCCTGGGTCTCAGTGTCCCTCCGTTATCGCTGCAGTCCTCTCTACGTGCACTTGCACACGTGCCTCCAGACCTCTGCCTTTTGCGGCTCTCTTGAGTTTCCGTGTGCTCCAGGGACCCAAATGAAACTGGGGTTCATTGCAGTTGGAACTGGAATTGAGCACATTCGGGGGTTTTCGTCTTCCTTCCAGCGTCACACTCAGCAGTTGGTCTTCTCTGCACGCACTTGTGCTCAAGCCTCCAGACTTCTGCCTTTCGTGGCTTCCCTCAGTTTCCATGCACTCCTCCCTTTTCTCAACAGTCCAGACTCCCCCCTTATGAGTCTCACCAGGAACTGGAGTTCAGTGCAGTCAGAACTGGGGTTCAGTGCAATTGGGAGTTTTTGTCTCCCTCCCACTAGAAAAAGCCAGCCAGGCACTCCACCACCCATCCTCTTCACGCGTGTGTCTCCGTACCTCAGCTTTTTGCAGCTCCTCTAAGTCTCCGTGAGCCCCCCTCTTTCCTTCTAGTTGTAGAATTTCTACTCAGCCAGCTTTCCTGTGGTTCTGGATGATGTCCATTCTGTCTTTTAGCTGTAGTTTTAAAATTGTTGTGTGAGGCAGCAGTTTAGTTGTTCACCTATGCCACCATCTTGGCGTCTCCTTCCATTTTCTTTTTTCCCCCCATGCATTTTCTTTTAAACTACCTGTATCGTTATGTCATCATATTTGAAATTAGTTTCTTGTAGACAACATATAGTTGGGCCTTTATTATTCACTCTCTAATTTTAGTATATGTGTACTGTTACATTTCTTGTAATCCTATTTAATCAAACTGTAATATGCAAATTGACTATACCTCTGCTATAACCACAAGCCATGCCCACCAGCCAATCAGGAGCGAGTATGCAAATTAACCCAACCAAGATGGCTACAGCCACAGAGAGAGCAGGAGTGAAGCTTGGGTTGCCCCCAGCGATGGAGTAAGCCAAGCTTTCTGCACACCATGGCCAGCCCAGGCCTCCGCTTAAGGCAACAAGATTTCAATGGCTGCCACCACAGAGCTAGCAGAAGGCTTGGCTCTACTCCAGGCTACAACATTTCAATTGTAAAAGATAAATAAATCCTAGTTACCAGGGCCTCCTTGGGTCACTGGGGGTGTCGTCGGCCTGCAAACCACTTCAGTCTCCTCGCCCAGGCCACCCCATGCCCTAAAGTAATGCTCACATTGATGTGGGACACCCTTCAGGGCAAACCAGCTGGCTCCCACCCAGGCACCAGGCCTCTAACCTACCTAATGAAAGAGTAATACGCATCGTCACTCCAACACACAAGATGTCTGCCCCCATTTGGTCAAAGGTGGCTATCCTCATGCGGACACAAGATGGCCACAACCAGATGACCAGCAGGGGAGGGCAGTTGAAAGAGACTAGTCCTGCAAGGGAGTGCAGTTGGGGATGATCAAGCCTGCAGGGGAAGGCAGTTAGAGGTAACCAGGCTAGCAGAGGAGGGAAGTTGGGGGTGACTGGGCCTGCAGGAAAGGCAGTCGTGGGGGATGTAGGCCTGCAAGGGAGGGCAGTTGGGGATGCCCAGACTGGCAGAGGAGGGATGTTGGTGGTGATTGGGCCTGCAGGGAAGGGCAGTTGGGAAGGACCGAGGCCTGCAGGAGAGGGCAGTTAGGAGCAAACAGGCTGGTGAGGGAGCAGTTAGGCATCAATCAAGCTGGTAGGGGAGTGGTTAGAGGGTGATCAGGCTATCAGGCAGAAGCAGTTAGGGCAGTCAGGAAGGCAGGCAGGTGAGCAGTTCGAGCCAGCAGTCCTGGATTTTGAGAGGGATGTCCGATTGCCCGTTTAGGGCTGATCCTACCTAAACAGGCAGTCAGACATCCCTCAAGGGATCCCAGATTGGAGAGGAAGCAGGCTGGGCTGTAGGACATCACACCCCCTCCACCACCCCCCAGTGTACGAATTTCGTGCACTGGGCCTCTAGTTACTAATATTTTAGGACATAAATATTTTGTATTTTAACTTTTCTCTCTTTGATTTGCATTTCTCTCTTTTGTGGACTTACAATTTACTTGAACATATTTCAGTATGCCATTTTCTTAATTGTGTTTTGTAGTGTCTCCTTTTTTTCAAATATATTTTTATTGATTTCAGAGAGGAAGGGATAAGGAAAGAGAGATCGAAACATCAGTGGTGAGAGAGAATCATTGATCGGCTGCCTCCTGCATGCCCCCTACTGGGAATTGAGCTTGCAACCTGGGCATGTGCTCTGAAGGAATTGAACAGTGAATTGTGACCTCTTTGTTGAGCCACACCAGCCAGGCTGCGTTTTTTAAATGGTTCTTCGAGGCCTAGGGAATTCTCTATATATAAATAACTTATTTACAGTCTACTTGTTTGGATGTGATTCTGTTTGAAGTGATTTACAGAGATTTTAGACAAATTGTTTAGTTCCCTAACTCTCTTCCATGAATAATTTAGTTTTCATAAGAACTACATTTAAAACTGCATCAGATAATGTTATTTTGATTTCAACAGTCTAACTTAATTTTAAAACACTCAAAAGGAGAATGGTAATATATTTTATTTATACACATATTTCATTGTTTTTCTTTATCCCCACTTTATCTGATGTTAATAAAGCTACACCAGCTTTCTCTTCATTAGTGTTAAAATTATACTTCTTTTCCACTATTCTAACCCATTGTCTGTTTATATTTAAAGAGGGTAAATTTTAGGTTGCATATAGTTAATATATTAAAATTGGCCAATCTAAATAGACCAGTTACATGTAATATGATTATTGGCATATTTGGATAGGAACATACCATGTTTTTTATTTTTTTATCTTTCCTGTCATTTTTGTTCCTGTTTTCTTTTTTTTGCCTTAATTCAAATTGAATATTTTATTTCTGGGTGTGATTCCATTTTATTTATTTTATTGGCTTATTAGCTGTTACTTTGTTTTGTTGTCTTACTGGTAACTTTGGGATTAATAATATACCTCTTTACTTTATAGCCTATATCAAGTAATACCATATTCTTTTACAGAAATAGTAAAAATATATTGCAACAGTGACACTCACTTCATTTATCCTATCTTGATCTTAGTGCTTTTGGCTTTATACACTTTGTATTAATATATATTATAAATATCAAAGTATATTCTGTTTATTTTGTTTTAAACAGGATTCTTTTCATCTAATTAACATTTTAATCATTTCACATTTTTTTGGTGAGAACATTTAAATTCTGCTCTCTTAGCAGATTTTAATTACACATTACAATGTCATTGACTATTGTCATCATGTTAGGCATTACATCTGTAGACCTTATTGATTTTTTAGCTGAAACTTTACCCACCTCTTCCTATTTCCTGGACTCCCCAGCTCCAGTCAACCAACCACTTTTCTACTTTTTGATTCTATAAGTTTGTCTTTTTAACAGTCTTTTAAAAGGTGTGGTAAAAAAGAGTAACATAAAGTTTGCTTTTGTTACCACTTTGAAGTTGCACAATTCAGAGGAATTAATTATATTCACAGTGTTTTTTTTAACTAATACCATTATGTATTATCAGAATTTTATATCCTCACTGAACTGAAACTCTGCCCATTAAATAGTAACTCTCTACCTTCAGTTGATGGTACTATTCTACTTTCTGTCTCAATGAATTTGCCTATTCTGGGTATCTCATTTAAGAAGAATCATACATTTGTCATTTTATATCTGGTTTCTTTCACTTAACATAATGTTTTCACTGTTTATTCATGTTGTAGGATCCTTCCAAACTTCGTTCTTTTTCATGGCTGTAGTACAGCTAACTACATTTTGTTTTCCATTTGTAGGTTCATGGACATGTGGGTTGTTTCTAACTTTTGTCTATTGTGATAATGCTGCTGTGACTTTTCACATTAAAGTATCTGCTTGAGTCAACTTATATTTACCCACATATTTACCGTTTCTGGTGGTTATCGTTACTTGGGGTAAAATCTAGCATCATTTTCATTCTTGAAGGTCTTTCAACAGTTTTTGTAAATCAACTTTGCTTTTGATGAATTTTTCAGCTTTTGTATGTGTGATAAAATCTATATTTTCTCCTGCTCCATTAAAAGTTTCTTTGCTGTGTATAGAATTTTAGATTGAGTTGGTTATAAAATTCAGTACATTGGCCAGTGTTGCTCAGTGGTTGAGCATCAACCCATGAACCAAGAGGTTGCTGATTCAATTCCTGGTCAGGTCATATGCCCGTGTTGCTGGCTTCATCCTCAGTAGGGAGTATGCAGGAGGTAGTTGATTGATGATATTTTTCCCTCTCCTTAATGTTTCTATCTCTCCCACTTCTTTGCTCTCTTTATAAAAATTAATAAAAACATATTTTTAAAAATTTCAGCCCCAGCTGGTTTAGCTCAGTGGATAGAGCATCAGCCCAAGGGCTGAAGGGTCTCGGGTTTGATTGCGGTCAAGGACACGTCTCTCAGTTTCAGGCTATATTCCCGACCATGGTTGGTGCTCATGCAGGAGGCAACCAATAGATGTGCCTCTCTCACATCAATGATACTCTGTCTCTCCCCCTCTTCCAATCTCTCTAAAAAATTAATGGAAAAATATCCTCCAGTGAGGATTAATAACAACAACAAAAATTTCAGTACATTTAAAATGTCATGCTCATCTGGTGTGGATTAGGAGTTGTGTGTTGCTGTTTGATTCCTGGTCAGGTCACCTGCCCCAGTTGTGGTCTTGATCCTCAGAAGGGGGTGTGCAAGAGGCAGCCCGGCTTTAAAGCAGTCACAAAAGCTGATGATTCTCTCTCAGCATTGATGTTTCTATCTCTCTCTCCCTCTCCTATTCTCTCTAAAATCAATCAAATAAATAAATAAGTCACTCCATTTTCTGCTGGCTTGCATAATTTATGAGAAAGATGTCATTCTTATCTTTGTTTTTCAATATGTGTTGTGACTGCTTCCTTTGACTCTTCAAAATGATATTTTTACATTGGTGTGTGTATGTGTGGGTGTGTGTTTTGTTGGGGGCAGTGTAAAATTGCATCCATGGTGTATGGGGTGATGTGTTTATGTATTTTGTGTGGGTATTTGTGTATGCATGTTTTTTTGTTTGGAGGCATTTTATGTGGGTTGTGTGGGGACATGTTTGTGTCCATGATGTATAGAGATGGGTTTGTATTTGGTGGTGTCTTTGTATTTGGCGGGGGGGGGGGGGGGGGTAGCTTTTTGGTGTGTTTTGTTTTGTAGGTCTGGCATTACTGTGTCTTACTTGGTTATTGTAGTCTTTATGTTTATTTTGATTATGAATATATGGAATGCGAACTTTATTATACCAATTAAAATATCTTTATCCCATTATTTCTGTTTTGCTTTGTTTCCTTTCTTTTTTCAAAAATTCATTGCATCTTTTTGTTAATGCTTTTTAAAATCTTGCTACACTTTTTTTTTCTCTTTAATATTTTAGAAATTATATGTTTATTTTCCTTATTGTCTTTGACATTTTAAATGCATATTTAACTTTAGGATTCAAAGTTTAAAATATCCTGCTATATTAAAGAATTTGGAATATTTTAACTCTGATCACTTCCTCTCCCAAATAATACTTTCATTGTCTAGTATTAGACTTTTTAGAAATCTCACAATTTATACACAGCATTTTTTCTAACAACACATTTAACAAACAACTTAACACATTATAAAAGTTACCTTTGTACTTACCATCTATAATAATAAAAGAGTAATATGCTAATAAGAGTAGAAGCTGAGCTACCTTCCGGATGTCATTCCAGATGAAGCTGTGGTGGGGGATGAGGCAGAGGCACTTAGGGGCAATCAGGTAGGCAGGTGACTAGTTAGGGATGATCAGGCAGACAGGCAGGAGAACGGGTAGGAGCAAGCGGTCCTGGATTGCGAGAGGGTGCAGGCCAGGCTGAGGGACACACCCCATCCCCCATGCACGAATTATGTGCACTGGGCCTCTAGTGTTAAGATAAACTTTCATATCAGATGTGCTTATAAAAACATTCCTTTAGAGCCAATATCTTAATGGTAAATTCCTTTGGTTTTTAGCTGTAAACTAAAGGCCCAGTACATAAAATTCATGCACAGAGCGGGGCCTCTCAGCCCAGCCTGCATCTTCTCCAATCTGGGACCCCTTGGGGGATGTCCGACTATCAGTTTAGGCCTGACCTCAATCCAGGACCACTGGCTCCTAACTATTCCCCTGTGTGCCTGCCTGAATACCCCTAACTGCCCCCCCTGCTGGCCCAGTTGCCCCATGCATTTGGGGCTCAATCATTTGGTTGTCCCTCACTAACTCCCCTGCCGGTCTGGTCGCCCCACGCAGCCTATTTGGTCGTCCATTCAGTTGTTTCAGTTGCGCTGGTTGCTTAGGCTTTTATATATAGAGATTCTTTATTTAGCTTTAGTTCACAATTCTACATTGACAGATTTTCCCTGTGAGATAATATTCCACCATCTTATATTGTTGTTGTCAAAGCCTGCTAACTTGCTTTATATCTCAACCCATTTTCTAGTTCATCTGATTTGTTTTTGGTGTTTATTGTGCTATGGATTTCTTTTTAAGTATTTTGTTTAGGTTTTTTTGGTCTGAATCTGTAGAGCCTCATCTTTTAATGGTTCATGAATATTTGCAGCTGTTATCAATTCTCTTCTTTTTCTAGAACTACACTTAAACTGTGTGTGATATTTTCCTTCAGTCATTCATATTTGTTAGATCCACTTTGATATTTTCCATTCCTTTTTTCTGTTGTTTCTTATTGTAAGTTATTTGAATGTATCTTTATGTTCTCTAATTCTTTACAGCTATGTCACATCTGCTCTCTAACTTTTCCATTTAGTGTAATAGTGGTTCCAATCTCATTCAAATTCTATTTATTTCTGATAATGGCAAATGATGTTCCTGGAGATCTTGCCTATATTTTGAGGAAACAGGGATGTCTGCTCTTCAGTGTGGTGCCAGTAGGAGATTCACTTAGAGTTATTCTTTTGTTAGGATATATGGAAATAAGACTCCCTTTGCTATAATTTCCAGTATTCTTCAGACTATATTTTAATGAGTTTTGAAGCAGTAAACAGTTTTGAAGGTAGGTAGATATGTAGATATTTAGTTCTGCTTGCTGAGAGGTTTTCTGACTTTTTAGACCCAAGTTTTCTGACTTTTTACCCACCAATTGATGGTGATGTAGCTAGTCTGGTGAAGAAACTTTGGAACATCTGGACTAGATGATATCTTGATTTCTGGCTCTGATTCGTTTATCTTTGAATAGGGTATCATTTTATTAACACTTAATAAAAGTGCTGGGACAGCTTCTTTTTGTGCCTAAGTAACTGCTTTAAAATCACTGATTAATTTAATGTTTTATTTTAGTGATCATTCAGGATATGTTCGACCAGTACCAGTGCCACGCAGTTTAAATAGTGATATTTCCTATTTTGGTGTTGGGGGCAAACAGGCTGTTTTCTTTGTTGGACAATCAGCCAGAGTGAGTAAAAAATTTCTTGTAGATGAAATTGATCAGACTATTTTCAGGTTGACTCTAAATGTTTTAATCAGTTTAACTTTTAGGAATTTTTAAAGTACTCTTCTTAATATTTAACAGATGATAAGCAAACCTGCAGATTCCCAAGATGTTCATGAGCTTCTGCTTTCTAAAGAAGATTTTGAGAAGAAGGAGAAAAATAAAGAGTCAATATATAGTGGATATATTAGAAACAGAAAGGTATACTACATTTTAACTCATTAATTGTAAATGTATTTACTTCGTATGGGCGATAGGACAAGAATATTCTCCCTTATTCTATCTAAGATATTAATGTAGCTTTAAAAAAACTTCAAGGCATGGAATTTTCAAATTAAATTACTTTTATTCTTTTTTCTTTAATCAGTGAATAACAAAAGTGATCATTTATGTGTTTTCTCAGGCTGGAATTCTTTAGGCAACAAATTTTTTTTTGTAAAGCTGAGTAGCCCTCCTAGAAAGTGCTCATAGATTGTAAACTTTTTTCCTTACACTGATTTTGAATTTTTAAATCTTTGTTGTGTGATCATAGAATTAGAATGGAAAACAGGGATAGAAGAATAGACTTTTAGAAAATCAGAGCTTTACAAAAAGTAATGAGTGGTTCATTTCTGTTAGAAATTTGTTTTCAAATTCTCATTTTAATAAGCAGAATGTTAATAAACTTGCATCTTGATCATGTACATATTTATTATATTTGCTCAATTTTTCTCCATTCAAAACACTTTAGAAATTTTAATTTTAAAATCTTTATTTTAAAGTATTTTGAGGTTTTTAAGAATTATTGTCTAATTCTAAAACTCTATAAAAATTGTAAAGAAAATATTAAAGAAGTAAAAAGCCTCAAATGCCAGAAAAAAGTACTTAATGTTTAGTTGAATTTTCTTCTAGACAAACTTCTTTATTATATACTTATACTTTGAACCCACATTTTTTAAAATAACATTTTAAATTAAACACACTTTAAATAGCTTCATGGTATTTCTTGGACTGAATGTACTATATCTTAACTATTTTTTTAAGTATATACAATTATATATAACTTATATTACTTTATATAATTATAAAGATAATGCTGTGAATATCTTTGCATAATGTTTTGCCTGAATTATGTTTCTTATTATATATAGATCATTAGAATTTTAACAACTGTGACACACTATGAACTTTATGAATGTTCATAATATATATTATAAAAAAACTTTTCTGAAAGGTTGAGCCCAAATCAAATATACTCCCAACAACAGTATTTGGAAGTGCCTATTTGATCATTTTCTTATTTTGAAAGAGGGGAGGGCAGTAAAATGTTGATAATTTGATAGGTAAAAATAATACCTGTTCTTTAATTACTACTGAGCTGAAATTTTTTTCATGTTTTTTGGGTACTTTAACTTTTTTCTATAGCTTAACATTTTTTTCTGTCCAGGAAATTTCTTTTTCTTTCCTTTTTTTTAGCTGCCTGCATTTTTATGTATTTATTATTATTATTTTTATTTAATAAATATTTATTGTTCAGATTATTATATTTGTTTCTCTTTTCCCCCCTCATAGTTCCCCTCCACTCTGCTCCTACCCCACCCTTTAGTCTTAACTCCCCCTCCCCATTGTCCTCATCCATAGGTGTATGATTTTTGTCCAGTCTCTCCCTGCACCCCACCTTACCCTTTTCACCCCAAGAATTGTCAGCCCAACCCCTTTCTATGCTCCTGATTCTATTATGTTCACCAGTTTATTCTATTCATCAGATTTTTAATTCACTTAATTTTTATTTATTTATTTATTTTTATTCTATTTTTATTAATTCACTTAATTTTTAGATTCACTTGTTGATAGATATGTATTTGTTGTTCATAATTTTTATCTTTACCTTTTTCTTTTTCCTCTTCTTAAAGAGTACCTTCCAGCATTTCATATAATACTGGTTTGGCGGTGATGAACTCCTTTAGCTTTTTCTTATCTGTGAAGCTTTTTATCTGCCCTTCAATTCTGAATGATAGCTTTACTGGATAGAGTAATCTTGGCTGTAGGTTCTTGCTATTCATCACTTTGAATATTTCTTGCCACTCCCGTCTTGCCTGCATAGTTTCTGTTAAGAAATCAGCTGACAATCGTATGGGTGCTCCCTTGTTGGTAATTAACCGTTTTTCTCTTGCTGCTTTTAATATTCTCTTTGTCTTTTGCTCTTGGCATTTTAATTATGATGTGTCTTGGTGTGGTCCTCTTTGGATTTCTTTTGTTTGGGGACCTGTGCGCTTCCTGGACTTCCAAGTCTATTTCTTTCATCAAGTGGGGAGAGTTTTCAGTCATTATTTATTCAAATAGGTTTTCAGTATCTTGCTCTCTCTCTTTTGGCACTCCCATAATTCTGATGTTGGTACGCTTAAAGTTGTCCCAGAGACTCTTTACATTATCTTCATATTTTTGGATTCTTTTTTCTTCTTGCTTTTCCAGTTGAGTGTTTTCTGCTTCTTTGTATTTCAAATCTAAACTATTCTAACTCTCATAAGTGTATAAAAATAATCTACATTATACATCGTAGCTGTAATATTAGTGATTTAGTGTAAGGGATGGTTGAATGGTGTTGCAGGGTCATTTTCCTAATAATAATTCAGTATGTATCTTTATAAGTTTTTACTATGTGGCAACATACATAGTATACATATATTATGCAATTTTAACATATATAGATTCATAATAAAAGTTAAGAAGTTTATAATATTTATCTTAAACCCCCCCCCCCAAACTCTTCTTCCCATTTCCATTCTGCAAGCTATAGATATTCTCTGAAAGTGGAATGAGGCCCAGGATGATTTTATTACACAATTGTAAGCCATCTTAGTTCAGACTGCATCCTAGTTTTCTTTTTCTTTTTTCTTTTTGATTAAGGTATTATATATGTGTCCTTATCCCCACATTGCTTCCCATTTCCCCCTCCCCCTGCTCATGCCTTCACCCTCCTGGTGTCTGTATCCATTGGTTATGCTTATATGCATGCATACAAATCCTTTGGTTGATCTCTCCCCCTTACCTCTACCTTCCCTGCCTTCCCTTTGAGGTTTGATGGTCTGATTGATGCCTCACTGTCTCTAGATGTGTTTTTGTTCATCACTTTATGTTGTTCATTATATTCCACAAGTGAGTGAGATCACGTGATATTTATATTTTTCCAACTGACTTATTTTGCTTAGCATAATGCTCTCCAGCTCCATCCATGTTGTCACAAATGGTAGGAGTTCCTTTTTATACCAGCATAGTATTCCATTGTGTAGATGTACCACAGTTTTCTAAGCCACTCATCTGCTGATGGGCACTTAGGCTGTTTTCAAATCTTAGCTATTATAAATTGTACTGCTATGAACATAGGGGTGCATATATCCTTTCTGATTTGGTGTTTCTAGTTTCTTGGGATATTTTCCTAGAAGTGGGATTGTAAGGTCAAATGGGAATTCTATTTTTAGTTTTTTGAGGAAACTCCATACTATTCTCCACAGTGGCAGCACCAGTCTGCATTCCTACCAGCAGTGCATGAGGGCTCCTTTTTCTCTGCATCCTTGCTAGCACTTGTCTTTTGTTGATGATTGCCATTCTGACAGGTGTGAGATGATATCTAGTTGTGGTTTTGATTTGCATTTCTTAGCTGATTAGTGGCTTTGAGCATGTTTTCATATGTCTCTGGACCTTCTCTATGTCCTCTTTTGAAAAGTATCTATTTAGGTTTATTGCCCATCCTAATTTTCTTAAACATGGAGGGCTGGGCATTGATCTTGACTAAATTAAGTGGTAGGTATCCCAAGCAAGGACTCATTACATTCTAGGTTAAATTTCTTTAATTTTTCCCAGCTTTTTAAAATTCAGTATTGCCCTTTTTTTTTTTTTTACCCTTTTCTTCATGATTCTAAAATTGGTTTAGCATTATGGTAGGATAGTCCTATTATATGTTTGCCAGATTACCAAAAAAGTTTCTCTGTCTTCACTGTATTTGAAGCTATCCAAGTGAATAACAAAATGTTACTTCTATAATTACAATTAAGGTGTATGTAATCTTTTTTATTTGAATTCATTCTGTAGCCATCTGACTCTGTTCACATTACAAATGATGATGAAAGGTTTCTACATTCTCTTATCTCAGAAGAAAAGGAAAAAAATAGCTTTACTGCTGTGGTTATCACAGGAGTACAATCAGAACACATACCGTACTTGAAAAATTATTTCCATCTTTGGACAAGACAGTTAGCGTAAGTATATATTTGATTGAGGACATGTTTCTACTTACCGTTTTTAAGAATTAAAATATTACTGGTACATTGAAGCTTCTTGGCTATCTGTTTTGCTCTTGTCCCATTTTCTTCCTTTTAGGTTAGTAACTAGTACTCTGATGTCAGCATTAAAATTATTCCCTATTCTGTAAATATTTATTGGTCACCTATGATGTATTGGTTGATATTTGAGGCACAGGCATTATAACATCTTTGATAAAAATAAGCCAGAATTTATCAAATGCATTATCATCATTCCCATACCTCCCTTTTGTGCTTCTCTTATAGGATCTGTCATAATGTTCTATGCCATATATTTTTCTTATTTTTTTGTTTACTTTCCCCCATTGGAATGTCTTTTTTTATGCGCTGCTTTTTACCCAATGTGTCCTGTTACATAGTACATATTCTGTTTATTAAATGAATGCAGCAAGTCTATTAATATGAAAGAAATCAAAGTGTTGATATAAAACATATAATTAGGACATACGCCTAAACTAGCAAAGAATAACTCTTAATGTATGGTTGTAATTTATCTTTGATTATAATGCTAACACTTTTTATGTCTGAAGAAATAGCTCATAATTTTTAGTGATTTTTTAAATTATTAAATAGTATTTTAAACAGTAGCTAGGATAATTAATTCTTTTTTAAAATTAAAATTTATATGAAGGAAAATTGCAACCTTCTGTTTGAGGAATAATTAGATTTGGTATGGGTTAGCCCTGAATAAAATGTCACCAAAATATAGTCATTTTTAACCTTTACTTAAAAATAAAGTAGTGGTTTAAAATTGAAGTGATTTTTAGTGGAATAATATTGAATCATAGTGATTTTTTTTGTTTGAGAATATTAGAATAAAATTTTTCAATGCTATAGGAGAGGAACTATGATGGTTATAGAAAAGCGTGCTCATGTTGCACAGATATCTTAAACATATCCAATCTTTTATACTCCTCGATATTTTAGTCCTTGATATCCCTGACAAATAGATGTATAGCCTCTTGCCTTCTAGTGTTTTTTTGAATTATATTTCTTGGAAATATAAAGTATGTGAGCTTTGAAGTAGGAAAGGCCTGGATTGAAGACTTCTCTCTTCCAAACTCTTACGTTCTGTGACCTTAGGTAAATTATATAAACTCCTTGTACCCCAATTTCTGTATGTATTCTAGTAAAATAAGGTATAATAATACCTGCATCTCAGGATTATTTTTTTTATCATTAAATGGGATATGTTTTTAAAAGGTTGATGTATATTAGGTACTGCTAAATAGTAGTTACAGATTTTTTTTTTGTAGAAGGATATATGGACTATAATTTTATGTGAATCAAAAGTGTAAAGCTATTTTTCTGTATTTTAGGCATATTTATCATTACTATATTCATGGCCCAAAAGGAAATGAAAAACATACATCAAAAGAAGTTGGACCTTTCAACAACATTGATATTGAAGTAAGATTAAGTTCCTTTTTCAACAGTTATGAATTATTAGGTATCTAATGTTAGGTATCATTCAAGTGACTCTAGATAAGAAAAATCAGCTAATAAAGAAACAACTTCTCTCTCTTTTTTACTAAAGTTTTTTTTTTTTTGGTATTTTGATGTCCAGATAAAGAGGTACTCTTAGAGATTTCTGGAACCTTTGTTTTCCATAGTTAGTTCCTTTTTTCTCTGTCTTTTATAGAGATAAATATTCAACCAGGTTGCTGAATATTATGTCTTAAAGCAGAGAGGAAAAGGGACATAGTTTCCCTTTGGTTCACAGAAGTCTTATTATAGTGAAATAAGATTTAGAACCATAAAACATTTGAATGTTGGGTTCTGTTAGAATTTCATATATATCATTGTCCCACTTTCTACCTCTAGCAAGACACCTTGTAAATGTGCTCATGACTTACCTATCTTTCAGCTCTCCTTTGCTCTTTTTTGCTTACTTTCTATTTTTTAGTAGTATATTTCTTACTGATATGCTACTTATAGCTATTTAAATCATGTAAACTATTTCATTCAGCTAAATTATTACTTGTACAAATAAAGGTAGTTTTTGCCTATTCCTTTGTTGGATCATAGCTGAGAACAAAAGTCACCATAGAATTTAATTATTTTTGTTTTATTTTTATTTTAGATTTCTATGTTTGAAAAAGGCAAGGCACCTAAGATTGTCAACCTAAGGGAAATACAAGATGACATGCAGACGTTGTATATAAACACAGCAACTGATAGTTTTGAGTTCAAAGCTCACGTTGAAGGAGACGGTGTAGTGGAAGGGATTATCCGATATCACCCTTTCTTATATGATAGAGAAACTTACCCTGATGATCCATGCTTTCCATCAAGTATGTTAAACTGTTGTCTTAGCTACAAAATGTGAAGTGATTTAGAATAGTAATTGTTTCTTTTCATGATTATTGTTAATTGGGCTATTAAGGCTAGAATAAAACCTTTTTCCTTACGCAAATCTTTTAAAGATGTTAGGTATTTATTTATAATTTATATAAGTCTTGATTTTTGTGTTTATTCACTTTTAGATGAATAAAGCACTGGCTTTAAAAAACATTACATATTTTACCTTAGATCTCTTATTGAATGAACTTTTAGTTATATACTGCATATTAATCCTTTATATACCCCCCCATATTGTTTTCCCATTATCTATGGCATATATAAAGGAGTTTTAAACTTTCTGCAGTTAGTTTTTTCTTCATGCTTTCTGATTTTGTCTTACTATGGAAAGTCTTCTCAAGACTATAAAATGATCCTGTAGTTTTAAAAAATTATTTTATGTTTAAATCTGCAATATATCTGAAATCTAATCTCCTTTTTTTGTGTATAGGATAAGGTAGGGCTTTAATACTTTTCCATGTACATATTCAGTTTCCTAGCAACAATTATATTGAATGTTATGATTTTTTAAATAGTTTGAAATATTACTTTTATAATAATATTAAGTTCCCATATGGATATATATCTGGTTTCTTTACTAAAGATCTATTTTTTTATTTTTATATACTTTTACTGATTTCAGAGAGAAAGGGAGATGGGGAGAGAGATGGAAACATCAATGGTGAGAGAGAATCATTGATTGGCTGCCTCCTAACATGCCCCCTACTGTGAGAATCGAGTCCACAAACCTGGTGTGTGCCTTGACTGGAATCGAACTTGGGACCCTTCAGTTTATAGGCCAATGCTCTATCCATTGAGCAAAACTGGCTAGGGCTATTTTGTATTTTTTATGTGAGTAATGGTACCTTCTTGTAGCTATATACTCTCTATTGATATCTGAAGGGCAAGACAATCAGTATCCTCTTTTGGCAAAATTCTTATTTCTTAATCTTACCTTTCTAGATACACTTTGAAATCTGTACATTCACTTAAAGAAAATCCTGGTGGGATTATTTAGATTTCATTGAATTCGAAAATTAAAAGTACTAAATTTTCTCATTGAGGATACATCTTTTATGTACTTAGTGTTGTGGGTTCTGGAACCAGATTTCCTGATTTAAATCCCATCTCTGCCACTTTCTGTTTTGTAAACTTTGACAAAGTACTTACTGCCTATCTCAATTTTCCTTATCTGTGAGATGAGAGAGGTTACCCTTCAAAACATGTCTCATACTTGATGGAGATGTTTTGAGGGTTAAATAAGAAACTTTTTTTTTTTGTCCATTATTTATTTATTCAACGTTCATACATGTTACTACTCAGTGACTTTATCTCCTGTGATGTCTCCACTCCTTGTTTGATTTGCCATTTCTAATATTTGTATACTTATAGACAGGAATATCAAGTTCTTCAAATGATTTCTTAAAATAAGAGCCAATAAATGGAGTGATGATTAGATGGGTTCTCTAAGAGCAAAGCAATTTGGTCTGAGAGAAACTTATTTAGGGACTCCTTGGGAGGGTCTTTTTGTGGGAAGAAGTCTTTATTTGTGGGGCAAACTTAATGCCTGAAAAACTGAGATGTTACTATATCACTGTTATAATGTTTGATCCTGATTTAAGTGAATATATGAAAATGTATTGCTAACAAACATAAAATGCTATAGATAGTTGTATTAAATATGTATTTGATGGTTTGTAACATACAATTTTTGCTCTATCACCTGGATCTGATCTTCACAAATTTAATAGTTTACGTAAGTTAAACTTAAATTTAGTATTATTGATTAATTTGACCAAACTAGATAAACTTGCTGCTACTAGATACCATAGGTTTCCCAGCTAATAGGTGAACATATGATTCTGAAAAAATTGTGAAACTTGTATTTTCGTTGTTGTTGTTTTTTAAATATACTCGATTTTTAAAGGAAGGGAGGAAAGAGAGCTAGAAACATTAATGATGAAAGAGAATCATTGATCAGCTGCCTCCTGTACTCTCCACACTGGGGACTGAGCCTGCATCTTAGGCATGTGTTCTGACCGGAAATGAACTGTGACCTCTGGTTCATAAGTTAATGCTCAACCACTGAGCACACCTGCCGGTAACTCTTGGCTTTTAAATGAGAAACCCCATTACCACTTTGAAAATCTTTCTTTCTAAGGACAAACATTAATAATCGTGAGCTTTTGTTACCATTTCTGTGAAGCAACTTTAACATTTTACTTATAGAAATTGTTTTCTTAGTGGTAAAAGTTTCATATACTTTTTTAAAGTTTCATATACTTGATAGCAATAAACATTTTGTTCCACTTATTTCTGCATTCTAGAATTAAAAGATGAAGATGATGATGACGATTGTTATATAATTGAGAAAGCTGCAAGAGGGAAAAGACCTATTTTTGAATGTTTTTGGAATGGACGTCTAATACCATATACATCTGTTGAAGAGTACGTTTTTCATTTTTGCTGAAATTATATTGTTTTATAACCTCATCTTTTTACTAACTCCTATTTTGTTCTGTTCAAGCTTTGACTGGTGTGCTCCTCCTAAGAAGAGAGGGCTTGCACCAATCGAGTGCTACAATAGAATATCTGGTGCACTATTCACTAATGACAGATTCCAGGTCAGCACAAATAAATTGACTTTTATGGATCTTGAGCTGAAATTGAAAGATAAGAACACCCTTTTTACAAGGATTTCAAATGGACAGGTATGATTGCAAATACCAAGTTTTGAATATTTGTAGATATTCTATTTTATATACAACAAAAGTCACTATTAGTGTAGATTTATAGATAATTTATATACTTTTCATTTTATTTAATCAAAAAATATGTATAAATTTTTCATATGAGGGTTTATATGTGCATGCCACCCCCAGTCAGGGCACATACAATAATCAACCAGTGAATATATAAATAAGCGGAACAATAAATCAATGATTGTCTCCCCCATCTCTAAAAATCAATTTTAAAAACAAATTTTTAAAAATTGCTAATTGTTAGATGATTTTGGATAAAATTTAAAGTTCTTTATTAGATTTTAATATCAAGACTGTGACATCGTGAATAGAAGCTATCAAAGGATATCCATTTAATGAGAGCATATAAGAACAATTTTATCTAATATAGGACTGTCTTTGTACTTTAATAACCAAACAATGCAATTTTAATCTAATCTTAAGGGTGAACTTGAAGTAGAACTGAAATATTTCGGACTAAAAGGTGATTTGAGATTGGTCACTATTAAAATACATGCATTGATTGATAAAATAAGGATGATAGTTTTTGATGTAGAAAGAAATGATCTTTTGTAATTTTGTGCAGTCTTCTGTGAAAGCATGTAATGTGGAGATTATATTCCCTCCTCTCCTAAAGACAGGCAGTAAACAATATATTGCAGCTTATGTTTGAGTATAAATCTCTAAACTATCTCACAGCAGAGTGAAGAATGATAGGCAATATTTTCCTATATATTATTAGAAAATGCTGTTTTTACCTTATGATTTAATTTTTGGGATAAGTAATAAATATACATTACATAATTAAAAGGAAAAATGTGTTTTACATAGCAGGGTTTCTCAACCCTGTTTTTATTATCACCCTCATCTGGAACCATTTTTAGACTTTTGTTTTTTATTGCTTTCCCCAATGATATTTTAATATTGTAGATATGCCTTCCTCCGTATGTTTATATATTATATATATGTATATCTGTTCTCAATACATAGAAAGTTATTTATTGCCCTGTTGAGAATATGCATGATTCACAGTGATAAGGTTTCCATTTACCCCTTTCTCATTGCCTCTGCTGTTCATAATTTTTTTGTGTACCCTAAGATTTAAAGCAGGGAAATAAAGTTTTATTGTTGGTATTAGCTATTGAGACTTGGTTCCAAGATGATAATAAAGATTTGCTTTCTGTAATACTGGTTTTGTTAGAAATCTAAATTTGAATGGGAGAAAAAATCCAACAAAATATTTTAGCTTTTTTATTAGTTTTCTGGGTGGGTATGTGAAAGAAAAATGGAATGAATGACAAGTGTCCATGGTTGTATTTGTTAACTATATTTCATAGAATGTTTTTAAATTTTACAGGAGCAGCGAGTGAAAATTGACAGAGAATTTTCTTTCTGGCTCAAAGACTGTCATGAAAAGTATGACAAACAAATAAAATTTACACTTTTTAAAGGAATAATAACACGTTCTGATCTTCCTTCTAAAAAGCAGGGCCCCTGGGCCACATACTCAGCAATAGAATGGGATGGAAAAATATACAAAGCAGGACAACTGGTAGGTTTAATTTTTTTTTAGATTCAGTATTTAGTAGAATTTGAAATTAATAAATGTACTAGAATTAAAAATTTTATTGAATTTATTGGGGTGACATTGGTTGGATGTATTAGAATTTAGCAACAACTAAAATAATGTATGTATTGATTGGTTTCTCAGGAGCTAGGAAAAAATAAAAAGGCCAAACTGATTTTAATTCCATAATTTAGCATGGCATTAAAAAAAAACAAAAACTTGTTGCCTAAGGCTCAGTTAGCAAGGTTTTTATTGTTTCTTGCAGTAAACTTTACTCAAATAGGTATTTTCAATGTTTAATGTGATTTGAGATTATGACTTTTTAGCAAATTTTATTATGTGCTTCTTTAAGTTGCTAGAAATCTTACAAGAATGCATTGTGGAGAATTCAAAGATCTGGTAGATGTGCTTTATCCTTAGGAATATTACAGCTTAAAAATAGGTAACCTAAACATAAATAATAATAGATCAGAAGGTGATAACTACTATGAAAAAAGGATGTGCTTAGGAGAAGAGAGTAAATCATGAAATTTTTGGGGCAGGAAATAGCTTTTGTAAGGACCTTGAAAGAAGTGTAGGCTTGGGTTTACACAGATTATTATAAAGGTAGAAGGTTGTCCATTCTCTCCATAAATGTGAGAATCATTGTCATGTATTTAAAACTCGGATTGGATGCAATCAGTTAGAAGTACTGTGTGTAGCTACATTCTTGTTTTCCTAACATTTAGGGATTAAAATGAAAAAGGGGGAGCTGACAAGAGTGAAAGGGAAAGCTGGTGAGTTAGAAGGAAAGTAGGAGTATATGGAGGTCAAGTGAAGAGTTTTAAGAAAAGGAGAGTGATCAGCTTTGTCAAATTCTTTCTCAGAAGTAATTTGAGCATAGACAAAGATATTTGTAAGTTCAGGAAAACAGCGAGCCGTAAACTCGGGCTATGTGTATGTGAAGAGAAATAGTTAAGAAATTAGATTGGAACGATAGGTATCAACTCATATAGTTCTTGTCAAGGATTTCTGAGTTGGATAATGGAAATTACTCTTTGATATTTTTAAGCCATGTAAGGAAAAGAAATGCTATAGGCAAGTATTAAGCTAATTTACTTGAAGGAAATGATAACTAGTTGGAGTTTGTAGTCATTGTTGATAGTTTGAAAGCCAGATTTTAAGGTGGAAAAAGATTTGAGATACTTTGGTATTTATAATAATTACTTTGAAGGAGTTATGGGCCTTTTAAACACATGCATGGCTGTGACATTTTGTATGGAAAATGTCTGTGTTTTTATAAAATGTGTTAGGAATAAGTAGAGAACTTCACAATTCTAATTTATTAGAATATTAGAATGATATTTTAAAAATTCATTTTTCGAATGATAGATACCAAGTTTTTTCCTTCGTATAAAATGGTTCTGTGAAATAATTATTCTATTAAACCTGTTTCTCTTAGTAAATACTAACATTAAAGCCTTCTTTCAAAACTAAATACTAGGTGAAGACAATCAAGACACTTCCTCTTTATTATGGAAGCATAGAAAAATTTTTTCTTTATGGTAATCATGATGGAGAAGTATATGCTACTGGAGGAGAGGTTCAAATTGCAATGGTGAGACAACAACTAATACAAAATATTTATTGAAAGTCTGTTGGTACCATTTACTTTGGCTTAAATGTAGAAATAAAGGTACAAAGGTTTTAAAAAAAAGAAAAGGTACAAAGGTTTTTTCATTGAGTAGTGTTAGCATGAGTTTTTATATTTCATATTTGGTGGTTTTAATCTATAGAATTTAACATTTGTAGGCCCAATGTTTAACAAATGTACACACACTGAGTGGCCATATTATTATGATCTCTGAATGCATAATAATCTGGCCACTCAGTATATATTCCATATAATAAAAGGCTAATATGCAAATTGTTCCCTTGACCAGGAGTTTGACCAGCAGGCAGGCCAGGCAACCGCCCACGCCCCTTCCCCTGGCCAGCCTGTCTGGACCCCACCCATGCATGTTTTCATGTACCAGGCCATGCATTCAGAGATCATAATGATCTGGCCACTCAGTGTATATTATTGCTACTTAATCACAGTGATTTTGTAAAGTGCACATTTCATCCAAGGCCTACAAACTAGTAAATTCTAGAGCCAGAATTCTCTTAATAATGAATTATTCTAACATTACGTTAAGTGAAATAAGCCAGTCAGAGAAAGACAAGTACCATATGCTTTAACTCATATGTGGAATTTAATGAACAAACTGAACTAAAAAAATAGAGACTCAGAGAGAGCAGGGAGACAGCTCTGGGAGAGGAGATGCTGGGGGCACAGATTGAGTAAAAAGTGTGTAAAAAGAGAACTCGTAGCCCTGGTTCAGAAGATGGTGTCAGCCTGCGGATTGGAGTTTCCCTGGATCAAATTTGGTCAAAGGCACGTGCCCAGGTTGTGGACTCCACTCCCAGTAGGGGGCGTGCAGGAGTCAGCTGATCAGTGATTCTCTCTCATCATTGATGTTTCTATCTCTCCCTCTCCCTTCCTCTCTGAAATCAATAAAAATATATATTTAAAAAAAGAGAGAACTTGTGAACATGGACAACGATATGGTGATTGCAGGGATGGAGGAGGATGTTGGTTGGTAGAAGAGAACATAGAGGGAATAAATGGCAGTAAATTTTAAGTTTTAAAAAGTTGATTCTAAAACTTGATTGGGTTTTATCTCTATACTATGCTCTTGTTAATATTTGAATGGCATTTAATTAGGCCTAAGGAGGTAACATGAAAAATGGAAATAAACATAGAGGTGTAATGTAATAATAACTATTATGAATTTATATATTTAATGAGGGTAATTATATTTTTTTGGAAGAAATTAATGTTTTCATTGCAGCTAAATTCAAATAGTTTTCTTTGAAAGATTGACATAAATTTAATTTATTGATTTAGGAACCACGAGCACTGTATGATGAAACAAAAGTTGTGCCAATTGCAAAACTGGACAGGACCTTTGCTGAGAAAGCTGTAAAAAAATATGTAGAAGATGAAATGGCAAGGTAATTCACATTTCAAGATGCATGATAGCAATCAAAAAAATCAACAGTAGGTCATAGTGCTTTCAACTATTCTTGAGTGTGTTGTTATACTCTTCTAATAGGGCATTTGTAGTCTAGATAGATAGATAGATAGATATATGTATATACACACACACACACACACACATATATATATATATATATATTATGACAAATAACATTAAAAAATCGAGAGCTCTAGTTACAAAAACAGAATCCTATATTTGTTTTACAGAAAAAAAGGAAATTTTATATATCTAAAGTATCACTATTACAGGCACTATGATTAGGATATTTTAAAGAAAAAACAACTTTGGCCTATAATAAGAGGAAAATTGTAACTTCTGAGAGGTTAAAGATTAGTGGAAGAGAATTAAAAGGAAATTGAAAAACAAAATTCTCTCTGTGACTCTTGTATAGCTAATGATGGAGACATTTTGATTCTCACTGAATCTAACGTAATCCTTAAGAATTTATTACATCTTCAAAGGAAAACATATAATAAATGAAAAATTATGAAAAAATGACATATTCTGGCTCTTAAGAGGTTTTGCCTGACTTTTCAGAAGCCACAGTAATGGTTAAGATGGAGAAAACTTTTAAATTATTAATCATGTAGAAATTCAGATTTAACCTTTCAAAATTATGAGAAATACTAAAGTTTCTTGTGACTTCTACTTTCTAAATAAAACTATAATTAATATAGTTTGTGAAACTAAAATGTTTTGTGTACCAAAATAATTTATAACTTGAAGTACTCAATGTTAATTTTTTAAAAAATGTGGGCTTCAATATTAATGTGCCGGTTTCCTATTAGGCTTCCTGATAGATTGTCAGTAACTTGGCCTGAAGGTGATGAATTATTTCCCAATGAGATTAGGCCTGCTGGAACTACCATTGGTATGTTTTTGGTTTGTTTTTTTCCTTAATACTAAAAAAAAGGCTTTTCTTGTGTTTAACATTCACAATATGTTAAAGACCAGGAAACATTAAAATGCAGTGTGAAGACCTGGCAAGTTCATATTATTGGGTATTACTAAGACACTTTAAATTTTGGAATAATAGGTGCATTAAGGATTGAAATACTGAATAAAAAAGGAGAAGCAATGCAAAAGCTTCCAGGAACAGGTCATGGAGGGTCAAAGAAACTCCTGGTTGAGCTCAAAGTTATATTACACAGTAAGTATAAAAACTAATTTGGATCTTTAATATTGTTCTTAAATGTGTAATACAGATTTAATATAATTGTATAATTAAGGGTAACTTAGCAACCTTAAATTTTATTGAAGTTAGGAATTTTAAATGTGTTATGAATAATTTGAGTTTTTTAATTGATAATATTCTTAGTTTTTAAAAAAGACTTTTTTCTGAATTTTTCCATGTAGCTAACTACATGGGCTAAAATACATGTATAGTAATTTGTACTAGATAGGATTGTAAATAATCTTTAAATCCCCTCTAAGTAGAAAATACTGTGGCTCAGAACCTGTTGGACAAAATTTCTTGCTTCACATAATAATCCTTACCCACTCTTTGGTAAAGAGGAAATAACTGGGTATTATTGCTCATCTTGTGTTACCTTGTTTGTTAACTTTTTTACCCATTGTCCACACAGCAATATAGAAGGGTTCCTATAGCTCCACAACCTTGTCACAGGCTATTTAGTTGTTTTAATGTTATCCTAATTGTTATATATGATACTTATTGTGTGTGTGTTTGTTTTTCAGAATTTCTTTTTTTTAAATTTTTTATTAATGTATTATATGTATACATATCTTCCCATTGCCCGCCCACTCCCATGCACACCCTAACCCCCCCGTGTCTTATGTCCATTGGTTATGCTTATATGCATGCACACAAGTCCTTTGGTTGATCTCTTATCTACCCCACCTCTCCCTAACCTTCCTGCTATAATTTGACAGTCTATTTGATGATTTACTACTTCTATATCTATCTTTTTGTTCATCAGTTTATAATGTTCTCTATTATCCATAAATGATTGAGATCATGGGGAATTTTTCTTTCATTGACTGCCTTATTTCACTTAGCATAATGCTCTCCAGTTCCATCCAGGTTGCTGCAAATGGTAAGAACTCCTTCTATTTTATGGTAGTATACTATTCCATCATGTAGATGTACCATAGTTTTCTGATCCAGTCATCTGCTGACAGGCACCTAGGCTGTTTCCAAATTGTAGCTATTATAAATGGTGCTGCTATGAAGATAAGGGTACATAAATCTTTTCTGATTGGTGTTTCTAGTTTCTTAGAATCTATTCCCAAGAGTTGGATTGCTGGGTCCAATGGGAGTTCCATTGTTAGTTTTTTGAGGAAACTCCATACTGTTATCCACAGTGGCTGCACCAGTCTGCATTCCCACCAGCAGTGCATGAGGGATCCTTTTTCTCCACATCTTTGCCAACATTTGTCGTTTGTTGATTTGTTGATGATTGCCATTCTGACAGTTGTGAGATGGTATCGCATTGTCGTTTCGATTTGCATCTCTTGGATAATTAGTGACTTTGAGCATGTTTTCATGTGTCTCTTGGCCTTCCTTCTGTCATCTTTTGAAAAGTATCTATTTAAGTCCATTGCCCATTTTTTTATTGGGTCATATATCTTCCTCTTAAGTTATATCATTTGGCTGTAGATGTTGGAGATTAAACCTTCATTAATGATAACATTTGCAAATATGTTCTTGCATATAGTGGGCTTTCTTGTTTTGTTGACGGTTTATTTTGCTGTACAAAAGCTTTTTATTTTGATGTAGTCCCATTTGTTTATTTTTTCTTTAACTTCCATTGCCCTTGGAGCAGTATCAGTGAAGAAGTTCTTTCCACATATGTTTGACTTGTGCTGCCTATGGATTCTTCTAATATTTTTATGGTTTCCCATCTTATGTTTAAATCCTGTTTCCATATGGAGTTTATTTTTGTGTAGGTATAAGTTAATGGTCTAGTTTCATTTTTTTTTTGTGTATATCTGTCCAATTTTCCCAGCACCATTTATTGAAAAGAATGTCTTGACTCCATTGTATGTTCATGCCTCCTTTGTCAAATATTAATTGAGCATAGTGGTTTGATATCTGGATTCTCTGTTCTATTCCATTGGTCTATGTGTCTGTTCTTGTGCCAGTACCAGACTGTTTTGAGAACAGTTGCTTTGTAATATAGCTTGAAATCTGGTATTGAGATCCCACTTACTTTATTCTTCTTTCTCACGATTGCTGTGGCTATTCGGGGTCTTTTTTTATTCTAGATGAATCTTTGGAGAGTTATTTCTAGGTCTGTGAAATATGTCATTGGTATTTTAATGGGTAGTACTTTGAATCTATAGATTGCTTTGGGTGGTATGGATATTTTGATGATGTTGATTCTTAAAATCCATAAGCATGTTATGCTCATCCATCTGTTTACTTCTTCTATCTCTTTTTTCAGTGTCTTGTAGTTTTTTGCATATAGCTCTTTTACCTCCTTAGTTAAGTTTATTCCTAGTTATCTTAATATTTTTGGTGCAATGGTAAATTGGATTGCTTCTTTAGTCTCTCTTTCTGTAAGTTCACTATTAGTGTATAGAAATGCCATAGATTTCTTGGCATTAATTTTGTATCCTGATACATTGCCGACTTCATTTATTAAGTCTATTTGTTTTTTGATGAAGTCTTTCGGGTTTTTTAACGTACAATACCATGTCATCTGCAAATAAGGACAGCTTTACTTCTTCTTTTCCAATTTGGATGCCTTTTATTTTTTCTTCTTGTCTAATTGAAATGGCTAATACTTCCAGTACTATGTTGAACAGGATGGTGAGAATGGGTATCCTGTCTTGTTCCTATTCTTAGGAGAAATAGTGAAATAGTTTTAGCCCGTTGAGTATGATGTTAGCTCTGGGTTTATCATATATGGCTTTTTTGATGTTGAGGCATGAACCTTCTATTCCACCTTGCTGAAAGATTTTACGAAGAAAGGGTGTTTGGTTTTGTCAAATGCCTTTTCTGTATCAATTGATATGACTGTGATTTTTATCTTTCAATTTTTTTATGAAATGTATCACATTTATTGATTTGTGGATATTGTATCATCCTTGCATTCCTGGGTTAAATCCTACTTGATACGGTGTATGATCTTTCTGATGTACTGCTGGATCCGATTTGCTAGAATTTTGTTGAGGATTTTGGCATCTATGTTCATGAGGGATATTGGCCTGTAATTTTCTTTCATTGTGTTGTCTTTATCTGATTTTGGTATTAGGGTGATGCTGGCTTCATAGAAGGTGTTTGGAAGTGTTCCTTCTTCTTGAATTTTTTGGAAAAGTCTCAGGCGCATAGGTTTTAATTCTTCCTTTAATAGTCCTGGGCTTTTGTTTGCTGGAAGCTTTTTGATGACTGCTTCAATTCCTTCCATAGTTATTGGACTATTGAGATGTTTAGATTCTTCCTGATTGAGTTTTGGAAGGTTATATTTTTCTAAGTATATGTCCATAACTTGCAGGTTGTCCAATTTGTTGGAATAGAGTTGTTCATAGCATTTTTTAACAATCCTTTGCATTTCGGCAAGGTCTGTTGTTATTTCTCCTCTTTCATTTCTGATTTTGTTTATTTGGGTCTTCTCTCTTTGTTTCTTGGTCAGCCTAGCTGGAGGTCCATCAATCTTGTTTATCTTTTTAAAGAACCAGCTCTTGGTTTTGTTCATCTTTGGAATTGTTTCTTTGATCTCTTAAGTTGTTTATCTCCGCTCTGATCTTTACTATTTCCTTTCTTTTGCATACACTGGGCTTTTCTTGTTATTCTCTTTTTAGCTCTTTGAGTTGTAGAGTTAGTTAATTTATTACCGTTCTTTCTTGTTTTTGTTTTTTGTTTTTTTTTGGGGGTTTTTTTTGGCAGTAGGCTTGTAATGGTATGAACTTCCTTCACAAGACTGCTTTTACTGTGTGCCATTGATTTTGGATTGTTGTGTTATCATTGTCATTAGTTGCCATGATGTTTTTTATTTCTCCCTTGATCTCTGGTAGCCCAGTCATTGTTTAATAGCATGCTGTTTAGTCTCCATGTGTTTGATTTCTTTGGATTGTTTTATTGTAGTTGATTTTCAGTTTTATGCCACTGTTTTCTGAGAAGAGACTTCTTGAATTTGAAGAGACTTTACCTATGACCCAACAAATAGTCTGTCTTTGAAAATGACCCATTGGCACTTGAGAAGAATGCATATTCTGTGGCTTTGGGGTGAAATGTTCTGAAGATGTCAATTAATTCCATCTGGTTTAGTGAGTCATTTAGGATTGATGTTTCTTTCCTGATTTTTTGTTTAGAGGGTTTGTCCAGTGGTGATAGTTGGGTATTAAAGCCTTCTATTATGATTGTATTGCTGTTAATCTCTCCCTTGATATCCTCCAGGAGGTTTTTTTTATGTATTTAGGTGCTCCTGTATTGGGTGCATATATGTTTACCAGAGTTATTTCTTCTTGTTGGATTGTTCCCTTTAGTATTATGACGTGGCCTTATCTCTTTTTATGTCCTTTACTTTGAGATCTAATTTGTCAGATATAAGTATTGCAACCCCAGCTTTATTTTCATTTCCATTTGCCTGAAAAACCGTCTTTCATCCCATCATCCTCAGTCTCTGTGCATCTTTTTTTCTGAGGTGGGTTTCTTGTAGACAGGAGATATATGTGTCATGCTTTCTTATCCATTCCGTTACCCTATGTCTTTTGATTGGAGAATTTAACCCATTTACATTTAAAGTTATTATTGATAGGTACTTATTTGTTGCTATTTTCATATTTACCCCTGTGTTCCTTCTTCACTTTCTATTTCTTTTTTTTTTACAGCAGACCCTTTAGCATTTCTTGCATTGCTGGTTTGGTGGTAGTAAATTCTCTTAGTACTTTTTTGTCTGTGAAGCTTCTTCAATTTTGATTGAAAGCCTTGCGGGTGACAATATTCTTGTATTCAGACACTTCCTTTGCATGACTTTGTATATTTCATTCCATTTCCTTTTGGCCTGATGAGTTTCTGTTAAGAAATCAGTAGCTTGTCTCAAGGGGGTTCCTTTGTGGGTATCTTTCTGTCTTTCTCTAGCTGCTTTTAAGATTCTTACTTTGTCGTTGGTGTTTGCCAATTTAATAATAATGTACTTTGGTGTCGGTCTTTTGGGGTTCATTTTTCTTGAGACTCTGTGAGCTTCTTGGATTTGTGTGGGTTTTTTTTCCCTTTATCAGGAAAGTTTTCTGCCATTATTTCTTCAAACAGGTTTTCTATTCCTTGCTCAGTTTCCTCTCCTTCTGGTACCTCTCTTATGCAGATGTTGTTTTGTTTTGTGTTATCCCAAAATTCCCTTAGGTTCTCCTGCTCTTTAATTTTTTTTTCTAGAAGCTGCTCTACTTGAGTATTTTTTCCTACCTTGTCTTCTAGCTCACTGATGTGGTCCTCTGCTTCTTGTAGTCTAATTTTGATTCTTTCTATTGAATTCTTTACAATAGGGATGTCATTTTTAATTTCTTCTTGATTCTTCATTTCTTCTTGATTGTTACTCCTATTGTCGAATTTGTCTTCCATTCTTTTCAACCACCTTATGACCATTTCTCTGAATTCTTTCTCTGGCAGGTTGCTTGCCTCCATTTCATTGACTTTCTCTTCTGGTGATACCTCCTTTTCTTTTATATGCTGGCTGTTACTTTGTCTCCCCCTAGTCTATCTTCTGTGGGTGTCTGGTTATGTAGTTCTCTCTCCTGTGTTGACTTAAAGGCACAAAATACAAACAGGTACAATGCACAAGGCACTGAACAGAAATATATTCATGATGTTTATAACCACAAATAAGGTGACCACCAGAGAGATAAATTAGGAGAAAGTAGAGAAAGAAGAAGAGAGAAAAGAGGAAAAAAGAAAAGAAATCAGTGCCAAAATGAAATTGTGAGAAGAGAGAAAAAAGAGGAAAATAAAAAAAGAAAATAGAAGAAGAAGAAAAAGAAAAATAAGAGAGAAAAGAAAGAGAATAAGTAAAAAGAGAAACAAATTACATATATGAGAAGAAAACTCCAATAGAACAGCTACTAATCTCAACAAATAGCAGCAACAAGTACGTGGAGATTAATATAAACTACAAATAATAACTAATATCAAGTCATGCGAGGGAAAACAGAGATAAAAAACTAACAGAAGGCAAAATAAAACAAGTAGAATAAGCAAAAAAAAATCTCACAAAAAAAGTACCTAAAATCGATATAATCATCATTCAAGCAAACAACAGCAAAAGGACATAGAGAAAAACAATTTTTGGATGGTGAAGACAAAGAGAGAGGTGTGTATGGCCTTGGAGTATGGGATTGGAATTTAGATATATAAGTGGGGTGAAATATTAACCAGGTAAAAAGGAAGAATAGGGAAAAATCTAAATTTGGAAAAGGGTAAGAGAAACAAGACAACAAAACGGGAAACGTTAGGAAGAGAGTGATGGCATAAAGATAGAGTTGAGATAGAGTAGGGTAGAGTTGAAATGATGCAAAAGGAAAGATGAAAATAGAAGGTAGAACTCTAATCCCAAAGTAAAATAAAAAGAAAATAAAATGACCCTTCTTTTTTTTTAAAAAAAGGTAAAATAGTAGTATAATAATACTGCTTGAAAATAAAAATGTAATAATTAAAAAGACATAATCAGTTGAGGACAAAAGAAAAATAGTTTTTTAATTAAAAGTTATAAAAATAAAAAATAAAATAAATAAAAATAGAATGTGCAGTAGTGAAGGTCATTCACTTTCTCTATTGTTCTGTTTGCCATGCCTGTTTCCTGGTCAGGAAGGTATTGCAGTTCTCTGAGTTCCACTACTGCTCAGTGTTGTAAGCCATTTCTGGTTTTTAAACAGGCGATGTGTCTTAATCTCTTTATTGTTTTGTGATTATGCAAGAGGCAATTTGTGAGTCAGCCCCTAGATAGTGGTGTTTCGAGATTGACCTCTGAGACTAAAGGTCCTTTCTAGCCAGTGCTTAGATTCTGCTTTCCCTGTGGCACTCAATACTGGTTTGTGGTAGTTAGTCGCCGCAGAGCTGGTTCTCTGATGGTTATTCCGTGCTCTGATCCCTAGGTTCCAGAAAAACAACTTTCCCCTGCAGTCTCTTAGGATGTCCCCAGTTGTGTGATCCTATGTATTGGGCTTAGCAATCAGAAGCAAGGATCTGAAAAGGAAAGAGTGCAAGTGTGCACAGTCCCCCTTGTCCTGTCCTGTTCAAGCAGCTGGGACACTTTATTAACTCCCAGACTGTCCTTCTGCCCAGGTCGAAATGGGTTGCTTTCTAGAGCTCCCCTTGTTAACAGCTCTAAGGACCCCTTCCGCATTCAGGGATCACACCTTGCCCAACATCCATGGATTTCTCTAGGTGCAGCTTTCCCCTGGTCCAGTTCCCACAGTGTGCGCGTCTCTCTGTTCTGCGGGACCAGAAACCTTGCCTTATCCCAGGCAAAATCTGACCTTTCTGTGTGGTTTGTAGGAGCTCCTCTGAATCCGAGTCATTATTAGGTTTTGATTTGCATTTCCCTAATGATCAGTAAAGTTGAGCATCTTTTCATATGCTTATTGGCCATCTCTACATATTCTTTGAGAAATATTTAATCCAGCCCTTTGTCCATTTTAAAATCAAATTGTATTTTTTGTTTGTTGTTGATTTTAAAGAGTTTTTTTATATAGTTTGTGCAATAATGCCTTGTCAGATAATACAACATGAATTTATTTTCTTTGACTCCATTGGTTGCCTTTTTTTACCCTATTGATGGTGTTTTTTGATGTAGAAAAGTTTTAGATTTTGATAGTTTAATTTGTCTATTTTTGCTTTGTTGCTTGTGCTTTCAGTATCATATCCAATAAGTCATTGCCAAATCCAGTGTTATGAAGCTTTTCTTGAATGTTTACTTCTATAAGTTTTGCAGTTTTAGCTCCTACATTTTATTATTTGATCCATTTTGAGTTGACTTTTATATAGGTTAATTTTTTTTAATATGATTAACTTCTTTTGCATAGGGATATTCAGTTTTCCCAGCATCATTTGTCAAAAAGACTTCTTTCCTCATTGAATGGTTATGGTATCTTTGTCAAAAATCTTTTTACCGTGTATGGAAGGGCTCTGTTTTAAATTCCGTTATGATAGTACTACACTATTGTTTTTGTGTGTTAATTTAAAAAAAAATTTATTGACATATAGTTGACATACAATATCCTGTTGGCTTCAGATGTACATTATAAGTGATTCTGGTATTTATAAAAATTATTAAATGATTCCAACTATAAGTCTAGTTACCTCTGTCACCATACAAAGTTGTTACATGTATTATTGACATGTATAATTAATTAGAAGGTGGCTGGCAGGGGTGAGACTGGATGAGATGGGTTGGACACACCCTGGAGCCAACCTTCCATGGTCCCTCCGAGGCCGGCTGCACCGGAGGCGGCACTTGTGCTCGAAGGGCATCAGCATAATGAGTGGGGTCTCTTCGGCAGGTGGCATCTCTCAGCCTGGCCTGTGGGGATCGGGCCAAAACTGGCAGTCTGACATCTCCCAAGGGGTCCCAGAGTGCAAGAAGGCACTCTACAAAGTTACTATTACTCAGCATCTCCTGTGTCAAGCATCTGCCCCCTGGTTGTCAGTGTACATCATACCTACCAGCCATTTGGTTGGTTGCTTATGCTTCTATACATATACTAAAGTCCTGGTGCACGAAATTCATGCACTTGGGGTGGGGATGTCCCTCAGCCTGGCCTGTGCCCTCTCGCAGTTTGGGAGCCTTTGGAGGGTGGGGAGTGGGTCTGAGCCCGTAGTTGGACATCCTTAGTACTGCTGCGGAGGCAGGAGAGGCCACCACCACTGCTCCTCGCCAGCTGTGAGCCCAGCTTCTGGTTGAGTGGCACTCCCCTTGTGGGAGCACACTGACCACCAGGAGGCAGCTCCTGTGTTGAGCATCTGCTCTCTGGTGGTCATTGTGCGTTATCGAGACCGGTCATTCTGCCGTTTGGTCAATTTGCACATTAGCTTTTATTATATAGGACTAGAAGCCCGCTGCACAAAATTTATGCATGGGTAGGGTCCCTAGGCCTGGCCAGCGATCAGAGCCTATTAGGGTCTAAAGGCTGCAGGCCTTCATTCTACAGTGTCCCCTGGTGGTCAGCGCACGTCATAGTGAGAGATTGAACTCCTCAGGGGACACTTTCCATATTTGCCTTTTATATATTTAGATTTAATATATATATTATATATATATTATATATATGAGTGTGTGTGTGTGTTCTCTGTGTACATTACATCCCATGACTTACATTATAACTGGAAGTTTGTACTTCTCTTAATCCCTTTCATCTCTTTTCCCCACCCTTCAACCCTTCCCCTCTCTGGTAACCACCAAGTTTGTTTCTTATATCCATCTGTTTTTTGTTTTATTTGTTCACTAGTTTTGCTTTTAGATTTCACATGATTCTACAAATGAAATTATGTGGTATTTTACTTACCAAATACTCTTCAGTTCCATCCATGCTGTCACAAATTACATGATTTTAAATTTCTTTCTTTCTTTTTTTTTTTTTTTTATGGCTGAACAGTACCACACTGTTCATTGTGAGCCATTCAGTTTTTTTCTTCCTTTTCAAGATTGTTTTGGCTCTTTGGGACCCTTGAGATTTTATATGAATTTAGAATGGGTTCTCTATTTCTGCAAAATATGTCATTTTGGTTTTGATAAGGATTATATTGAATTTGTAGATCATTTGATATTGTTATCATCTCAACAATTCATGAGTATGATTTTGTATCCCACAAGTTTACTGAATTTTTTCACTCTTAACTTTTTTGTGTGAAATCTTTAGGTTTTTCTCTATATAAGATACTGTCATATGAACAGAGGTCATTTTATGTTTTCTTTTCCAAATGGATTCTTTTGGTTTTTTTTCCTGATTACTCTGTCTAGGACTTCCAAAAATGTATTGAATAGAAGTGAAGCTTTCAGTCTTTCGTTAGGTATGATGTTAGCTATGGAATTTTAATAGACCTGCAAGATTTCACACATGATCTAGCCCTGTCTCCCTCTTTAACTTCATTTTATACCATTTTCATCCTTATTTACCATACTCCTAATCATAATTATGTTCTTTTTGTTCCCATACAAATCCAGTTTTCCCACCTTAAAACCTTTCTTTGCATATATTTCTTCTGCCTTAACTTTGGAATAGCATATCTTTGACAAGCTTTATTTTTCAGGGTTCAGATTGTCACTTGGTCTGAGAAACTTCTAATGATAGATATTTTCTATTATGATTTTCTAGTTTCACATTCATTTCCATAAATTTATTTTTATAATTCAAAACTCTGTTATGTATTAAATGTGTCTGCTGTTTAGAATAAAGGTAGCAAAGTATTTGTGAAGGATTGGGTAGTAAATATTTAGGCTTTGAGGTGCCTTTTAAGTTTTTTTGTCACAGCTACCTAACTGCCTTTCTGGAATAAAGCTGCCATAGGCAATATATTTTGTTGGACTGCTTGCTTTAAAGATAGAAACTCCATGAAAGCAAGGATAATGTTTATATTCTTCACTTTTCTCGAGTATCTAGTACATAGGAGATAATGAATAATTATTTGTTCAAAAATATATTAATTAAAAATTATAAGAAGAGTGTGGGTGGATGGGAGAAGATCAACCAGAGAACTTGTATGCATATATGCATAACTTATGGACACAGACAATAGGGTGATGAAGGCCTAGATGGGGGCAGAGGGTCAATTGCTGGCGGGGGGAGATTATGTAATACTTTCAACAATAAAGATTTTTTAAAAAAAATTAGTTGCCCATTTGATGTAGCTCTTTGGTTGAGCATCGATTCATGAGCCAAGTGGTCACCTGGTTCCCAGTCATGCCTGAAATCCTCAGCGGGGTGTGTGTAGGAGGCAGCAGATTGATGTTTCTCTCTCATCAATGTTTCTTTCTATCCCTCTCCCTCCTTTTCTTTCTAAAAAAAGTCAACAAAAACATATTTTTAAATAATTTCAAAGTAATCTATAAAAGCCTAAGCAACCATCGAAACCAAACGGATGACCAAATAGGCTGTGTAGGGTGACCAGGCCGGCAGGGGGGTCAGTGAGGGGCAACCAAACGACTGAGCAGCAGGCTATGTGGGGCGACCAGGCCTGCCGAGGGGGCATTTAGGGGCGACCAGGCTGGCAAAGGGGGGCAATGATGGGTGACCATGCCAGTGGCGGGGTGGGGGGTTGAGGGTGACAGACCAGTGTGTGGGGGGGAGTAGTTGGGGGTGACCAGGACAGCAGGAGGGGACAGTTAGATGTGATCAGGCAAGTAGGTGAGCAGTTAGGAGCCAGTGATCCCAGATTGTGAGAGGGTTGTCTGACTACCCCCAAGAGGTCCTGGATATTAGGTTTTTAAAAATATTTAAGTCATTAACATCATTTCAAAGTAAAAAATAATAAAGAATATTTTTCAAGAAGTGATGTTATTTCTTTGATCTGTTTTCTTTCTTGTTCTTTATGTAGTAATTTTATCCTTTTTGGCTTATCTTTCCTGTTTTTCCTGTTCTAATTCTAAACAAGAACAAATATATTCATATTTATATTCTTACAAAGAAGATAGCATATTTTATTTATATAAGTATGTTTTTATCCTTTTTTCTCTTAACAGTAGATCTCTATATCTTAGAGATTATATAATGTTTTTTTAATCTTTGAAAAAATTATTTATTGTTCACAGTATTATAGATGTTACCGATTTCCCGCTCTTTACCCGCCTCCACCCAGCCCTTGCCCCACTATAGACCTTCCTACACTATTGTTGGTGTCCATGGGCATATATGTTCTTGGGTTCATTTCTTCCTGTCCTCCCCACTACACTGCCCTGTGAGATCTGTCAGCTTTGTTCTATGCATCCATGCCTCTGGGCCTATTTTGTTCTTTGGTTTATTTTGCCTGTTAGAATCTACCACATATAAGTGAGATCTTGTGATATGTGTCTTTCTCTGACTGGCTTATTTCACTTAGCATTATCTCCAGATTCGTCCAGGCTTTTCACAAAGTTTAAGAGATCCTTCTTTTTATTACAGCCACATAGTATTCCATTATGTAAATGCACCTCTGCTTTTTTATCCACTCATGCACTGATGGGCACTTGGGCTGTCACTGCTATGAACACAGTGGTGCATATATTCTTTCTGATTGGTGTTTTGGGGTTCTTAGGATATATTCCCAGAAGTGTGATCGCTGCAAACAGCAGTTCCACATTTAATTTTTTGAAACCCCATACCTTTTTCCATGGTGTCTGCATTTCCACCAGCAGTGCACTAGGGTTTCCTTTTCTCCACATCCTCACCAGCACTTGTTTTTTATTGATGGTAGCCATTCTAGCTGGTGTGAGGAGATACCTCACTGTAATTTTTATTTACATCTCTCTGATGATTAGTGAAATGGAACGTTTTTTCATATGTCTTTTGGCCATCTATGTGTCCTCTTTGGAAAAGTATCTGTTCAGGTTCATTGCCCATTTTTACATTGGATTTTGGTGTTGAGTTGTGTGAGTTTTTCATATATTTCAAAGGATAACCTTTTATCAGATGTATCATTGGCAAATATGTTCTGTCATATAGTTCAATTTTCATTTTGTTGATGGTTTCTTTTGCTGTGCAGAAGCTTTTTAGTTTGATGTAGTCCCATTTGTTTACTTTTTCCTTTATTTCTCTTGCCCTAGGAGATGTTTCATCAAAAATATTGCTATGTGAGTTGTCTGAGATTTTACTGCCTGTTTTCTTCTAGGATTTTTATGGTTTCACAAAATTATATTTGTCATTTATTCATTTTTAATATATTTTTGTTTATTGTGTAAGCTGGTGGACTAGTTTCACTTCATTGCATATATCTGTCCAATTCCTTCAGCTTCATTTATTGATGAGATTGTTTTTATTCTGTTGTATGCTCTTGCCTCCTTTGTCAAATATTTATTGACCGTAATGGTGTGGATCAATTTCTGGGGTCCCTGTTCTGTTTCATTGTCTTATATGCCTGTTTTATGCCAGTTTCAGGCTCTTTTGATTTTCGTGGCTTTGTAGTATAGATATCTGGTATTGTGATCCCTCCAACTTTGTTTTTTCTCACGATTGCTGTGGCTATTTTGTTTTGTTTTGGTTCCATATAAATTTTTGGTATATTCTGGATTGTGAAATATGCTGTTGTTATTTTAATAGAGATTGCATTGATCCTGTAGTTTGCCTTGGGTAGTATGGACATTTTAATGATGTTAATTTTACCAATCCATGAACATAGTATATTCTTCCACTTGTTTATATCTTCCTTTATCTCTTTTTCAATGTGCTCAGACTCCATTTTAAGTGAGCTTTCTGTTTATTAATTTTCACAGGCAAAAGTGAGCTTTATAGAACGTTAGGAGGGGTAGCACTCAAACAGGGCTTGATAGGCTGCGGTTGAATACATGCTTTAGATCCTTCAAAGTTTCAAAATAACTTTTTAAAATTAAAGCAAAAAATATTTGATGCTATTGCAATACGTACTTTATATTCATATTCAGTTTCAGTAATAAATGCCTTTTTTTTCTTTTATTAAGCTTCAAGTGGAAATAAAGAAATCATTTCACATATTAGTCAACATGGAGGAAAATGGCCCTACTGGTTTAAAAAAATGGGTGAGTTATTTTAAATGTTAAAAATTGTATCAATATCATGTTGACTTGATTTATAATTTCTTTTTTGTTTTTCCAGAAAATATTCAAAAATTGGGGAATTATACATTGAAATTACAAGTTGTATTGAATGAAAGTAATGCAGACACTTATGCTGGAAGACCACTACCATCTAAAGCAATTAGATTTTCTGTTAAAGGTAAGCAAAATATTAATACATATTTATATGCTAAAGGTGGTATTTTAAATTAAGGAGGAATAAATAGATAATTTAGTAAAAGATGTTCAACCAATTGCATAAGCATTTAGATCTTAAAATGACTTTGTAGTTCTTCTTGACTGTTAACGTTTCTTGTAAATTTTGAGACATCATTGTTATCTAGCTTTGATTGTTCCTGATAAAGTCTAAAGCTATTCTGATTCCTGACTTTTGCATGTAAATTCCTCTTTCACAACACCTAGATATTTGGTGAATCTGGTTTTTGGTCCCAATTTCTGAAATTTTAAGTTCTAGGAATTTTCTTTAAAGTATTTTTATTCCCTATTTTGTTTGTCTTTCTACAACATTTGATATCAAGATGTTGGCCCTCTTGACTGAGGTGTCTGATATTGACTGATATTCTTTTTTCTAATTTCCATTCTCTTTTTTAAAATTTTCTACTTTATGTGAGATTTCATTAACATGATGTACTGGTATTACATTTTCTGTTGAGGGTTTTTTCTGCTATCATGTTTTAGTTTATTTCTTTTTAAAAAATATGTTTTTATTGACTATAGAGAGGGGGAGATAGAGGGTGAGAGAAACATCAATGTGAGAGAGAAACATTGATCCATAGCCTTTCCTATGCATCCCAACAGGTCTGAACCACCAACCTGGGCATGTGCCCTGACAAAGAATTGAACCGGCAACCTTTTTGGTGCATGGTATGATGTTGAACTAACTGAGCCATACCTTCTGGGGCTCATTTTTACTTTCTAAAACATATTTTTCCATTCTCTTTTTATCCCCTTTTAATGTATTATTCTTCTACCTCATGGACTCAGTATCTTTATTCTCTGAGCTTATTAATAATAGTGGTGATTTTTCTTGAAGCTTTTAAATTTTCTGTATTCATTGTATGTTTTCTCCCTGTTGATATTTTTCACATTTGTCTAGGCCTTTCATATTAGCTGCTTTTATCTGACTGGTGACTTGTTCACATTTAAGAATAAGATATTTTTAAGCTTTTATTTTATTTGGGAGATTATGATAGGGAATTTTTTAGTTTTTTCTTCCTTTGTCTGTTCAGATTCCCTAGAGTGGAGCCTTCTATTCTCCTGGTAGGAGAGTAAACACATGACTGCCAACATTTTGGGAGCCAAGCTGGGAAAGACTGTTGAGAATCTCATATTTAGTATATAATCTTCACTTGATTTTCCTATTTTCAGTAAACTATGACACTTTGTTAGTGCTGTGTCCCTCATTCCTTAGACCTACTTTTTTTTTTTTTTAATCTTCCCCAGACAATAAGCCTTTCCCAACTATTGCTGAGGCTGAAGAAGACAGTTGACTGGCTCTGTATATTGAGGGATAGGGATCCATGGAACTGTTTTTTACACAGACTTCAGCAGGTCTTCCTTTTTTTGTTTCACTTTCACTCCAACTTGATACAATCATTTCTGAGACTTTTAGGTATCCTATAGAATGAATTAGATTGGTTCTTTGCTTACTTTGTTGTGATTGAGGATTTGAGTTTTTTTGGGTCTTTCTGCTAAGTCAGTGACATTGATCTATATGTTCTCCAGCTTTCAAAATCTAAGACCCTGTAATCATTTTTGCCTTATTTAAGAAGATGGGCCAACATGGAGATCTTTTCTTTTTTGTACATGTAAATCTTCTACATTTTTTTAAATAGCTGTGGAACACATTTCACAGTTTTCTGTTGACAAAATTGGGATTGGCCGAAACTGGTGTGGCTCAGTGGATAGAGCGTCGGCCTGCAGACTGAACAGTCCCGGGTTTGATTCCGGTCAGGGGCACATACCTTGGTTTCGGACATATCCGCAGTGGGGGCTGTGCAGGTGGCAGCTGATCGATGTCTCTCTCTCATCGATGTTTGTAACTATCTCCCTTCCTCTCTGTAAAAAATCAATAAAATATATTAAAAACAAACAAGCAAATAAATAAATAAATGTGACTCCTCCTTTAAAAAAAAAATTGGGATTGTTTGCCATTTTGGAGGTCTATTATAAATAATATTGAGTGTTTTCCTTTTTTGGTGGGGAGAGAATTATGCTGCTTTGTGTAAGAATTTGTCTATTACTATAGATACCAAAAAGTAGAATTGCCAAACTGAAGATATACACAGGGTATCCTTTAAAAACTATATATATACACTATAACAGCTGATAGCTCAATTTTGAAAATAAAATATATTTTATTAAACACTGCCTTTATAATTATTCAAAGTATGTACATTTTTGAGGAACACACTATATATTTACTGTCAAATTGCCTTCCCAAAAGGTTGTGGTATCCTCACCAAAAGATTATGAGAGTTCTAGTTTCCCTATGATCATTTCTGGTCAGCCTATATTTTTAGTTTGCTAATTGGCAGTTAAATTATTCCTTTAATTATTAAGTTATACAGCTCCTCTAGCGTTTATTGGATACTTTATGTCATCTGTGAGAGCCTGTTCATTTGCTGTGGCCATTTCAATAGTTAAAGCTATGATTCTCAAATTAGAGCTTGTATCTGAATCACCTGGAGGGCTTATTAAAACAGATTTCTGGGCATCGCTCTCAGAGTTTCTGACTTGGTAGATTTGAGATGAGCCCTAGGATTTACATTTCTAATAATTTCCCAGGGGTGTCTGAAACTATTAGACTAGCTACCATACTTTGAGAATAGATGGTTTAGAGGAGATGTTATATATTCTGGATTTCAATCCTGTGTTGCAAATACTTTCGTAGGACTTCTCTTTTAGCTTTAATCATTGTATATAATAAGATTATTAATTTTCTGTTTAATAATGTTTGCCTTAGTTTTTTCTACAATATGGTTATAAGCATATTCTTTATTACTAGAGTCTCGGGTGCACAGAATTCATGCATGGGTGTGTGTGTGTGTGTGTGTTCCTCAGCCCAGCTTATACCCTCTCCAATCTGGAACCCTTCGAGGGATGTCTGATTGCCAGTTTAAGTCACAATCTGGGATTGCTGGCTCCTAACCACTCACATGCCTGCCTGCCTGATTGCCTCTAACCACTTGTGCCTGCCAGTCTGGTCACCTCCTTTCCGCTACCCTGCCAGCCTAATTGATGCCTAACTGCTCCCCTGCTAGCCTGATCACCCCCAATTGCCCTGATCGATGCCTTACTGCTCCCCTGCTGGCCCAGTTGCACTTAACTGTCCTCCCATGCTGGCCTGGTCACCCCTAACTGACCTCCATTGCTGGCCTGATTGCCCCTAACTGTCCTCCTCTGCTGGCCTGGTCTCCCCAGCTGCCCTCCCCTGCAGGCCTGATTGCTCACAACTGCCCTCCCTTGCAAGCCTGGTCCCTCCCAACTGCTCTTCCCTGCTGGTCTCATTGCCCACAACTGCCCTCTTCTGCTGACCTGATTGCCCTCAACTGCCCTCCCCTGCTGGCTATCTTGTAGTGGCCATCTTGTGTCCACATGAGGGCAGCCATCTTGTGTGTTGGAGTTATGGTCAGTTTGTATATTATCTCTTTATTATATAGGCTATTCTAACGAGTCCCAGTGTACGACATTTGTGCACTGGTGGGAGAGGGGGTCCCTCAGCCTGGCCTATGCCTTCTCGCTGTCCAAGACCCCTCAGTAGATGCTCCCGCAACAGCCACTGCACTTGCCAGCCATGAGCCCGGCTTCTGGCTGAACCTGTGGGAGTGCACTGACCACCAGGGGAAGCTCCTGCATTGTGTGTCTGTCCCCTGGTGGTCAGTGTGTGTCATAATGACTGTTCAGTCTATTAGCATCATAGGTTTTTATTATATAGAACTAGAGGCCCAGGGTATGAAATTAGTGCACAGGTGGTTATATGTCCCCCAGCCCAGCCTGCACCCTCTCCAATCTGGGACTCCTCACAGGATGTCTGACTGCCCGTTCTGGCCTCATCCCACCGGTCAGTTGGACATCCCTCTCTCAATCCAGGACTGCTGGCTCTCAATTGCTCACCTGACTGCCTGATTGCCCCTAACAGCTTCTGCCTGCCAGCCTGATCACCCCCTAACCACTTCCCTTTCAGCCTGATTGCCCCTAATTTCCCTCTCCTGCAGGCCTGGTCGCCCCAAACTGCCCTCCTCTGCTGGCCCAGTCACCTTTAACTGCTCTCCCCAGCAGGCCTGAACACCCCTAACTGCCCTTTCTTGCAGGTCTGGTCCCTCCCAACTGTCCTCCCTTACTGGCCTGATCACCCACAATTGCCCTCCCTTGCTGAGCATCTTGTGTCCACATGGGGGTGGCCATCTTGTGTCTTGGAGTAATGGTCAATTTGAATATTATCTATTACATAGGATAATGTCTACTTTTAGAATTTTACTTTTATGTATGGTATGAGATAGGGCTTTAACTTTATTATTTTTTTAAGTGGATTTATATAATTTTGCAGATTTTAAATGCCATCTTTATTATAGTTTAATTTCTTATGTATAAATGCATCTGTTCTGGCCTACAATGAATTTGCATTACATTTTTATCTCTTTTTTTTTAGAGGGTAAGCCAGAAAAATTTTCATTTGGTCTTCTGGATCCTCCTTTTCGTGTTGGAGTTCCATTCAATATCCCTCTGGAGTTTCAGGATGAATTTGGTCATGCTAGTCAACTAATAAATGATATTCAGCCAGTTCTTGAAGCAAGGTAATTTGAAGTATCAACTTATATTTGGTACTTTATATTTGCTATGAATTTACATTCTCTCGTTTCATTTTTGGCTTAAATATTTTGTATATGGTCACCTTCAGTATTATTAAAATGTTTAGTGGCTTTTATGATATTTGGGGGATATATTTAGCCCCAAGCTATCCTCTGTGACTTCAGGGTCATATATAAATTGACTCACTAAAGGTTTTTTTTTAATTGAATTTACTATTCAATTTAATAGTTCTATCTTTTTTACTCCATTTCCTGTGGCAAGTATGATATGATGTCTTTTGGTAATTGTTAGTTGTATGTCTATTTTGTTGTTATTTGCTTAGCCTAGAAGTTATGGACATTTAAACTGAGAAATACTGCCTACTAGGTTTTTAACTTCCTAATACAGTTTATTTTTGTTTTAAAATCTATAGCAGTAAAGTATATGTTTTCCATATAAACTTGAGTTCTTCCTTAGAATTTGACTTACCTAGTCATCTTTTAGAGTAATGTGATTGACTTATATTAATAAATAGCTTTTAAAAAGTTAATGTGCCTGGCTGGCATGGCTCAGTGGTTGAGCATCAACCTATGAACCAAGAGGTCATGGTTTGATTTTTACTTAGGGCACATCCCCAGGTTGTGTTGTGGGCTCCAACCCTAGTGTGGGGCATTCAAGAGGCAGCCGATCAATGATTATCTCTCCTCTTTCTGCCGTCCTCTCTGAAATAAATAAAAATATATTTTTAAAAACTTTAATAATATGCTCAGTGATGTAATTGAGGAGGTTCATTATTTTCCATCACTTTTTTCTGTGGTGTCTAGGAAGAAATTCTTGATTACTTTAAAGAACATGAATGCTAAGTTTTTTGTTTTTGTTTTTACATTGGCTGCCAAATTTGTCTTTTTGGGACAACTTGTTATATATGTGTGTTTTTTTTATTATCTATATGTATTTTTTCCCCTTATGGTGTATTTGTTTACTATTTCAGTCATTTGAACATGTACTGTATTCCAGACATTGCTAACTGGAGTTATAGACAAAATAAGGACATTGAATATGTCTTACAGATTAGTGAAGTGCAGATTGTTTAGTGTCTAGATTTATACCATGGTTAGGTTCCTGAAAGCAATATATATGTATAAAAAATATTTAAACTGAATTTTACAGATTTATGTTCTATTAATTTGCAAAAAGTGATTCTTGTCTTTTGACATATCACATTTATTTGAATATTAAACAGTAAAGGAAGAATTGTAAACAGTTGACCCTTGACCAATGCAGGGATTAGGATCATCGACTCTGCACAATTAAAAACCACATTTAATTTTTGACTTCCCAAAAACTTAACTAATAGTCACCTGTTAATTGAAAGCCTCACCAATAACATAACAGTTAATTATCACATATTTTATATGTCATATGTATCATATACTTTATTCCAATAAAGTAAGCTAGAGAAAATAAAATGTTACTAAGAAAATTGTAAGGATAAATTACATCTATAGTAGTTATTTTTAATATTACATCAAGCCCAGTTTGTTGAGGCTTAAGTGTATTAAACATGCTTGTTTAAAAATAAAACACTAAAGCCCTGGCCAGATAGCTCACTCAGTTATTTAGTGGCATCCCGATATGCCAAGGTTAGGGATTTGATCCCTAGTTAAGGAAATATTCCTGAATTGTGAGTCTGTGAAGTGACTTATCTTGTTTAGCATTTAATCTTTTATGGGCCTCCTATTTTTATAAGAATCCCACGTTCCCCTCTTGTTGTTGAAGGACAGCCTTCCTTCAGAGAATAGGTATATGTGAGTTAAAAGCATTGCTCTAAAAATGTCTTTTTTTCTACCCTGGTACTTGATTGATTGAATAGTGGAAACTGTTTTCTCTCAAAATTATGAAAGAATTCCTCCATTTCTGCCTTTGAACTTTCACTGTTGCTAATAAATTTAAACTTAGTTTTCCTTTTTATGTTTTTGTATATTTTCTCTGGGCACTTATAGGATCTACTTTTTATTCTTAACAGGACAAAATTTTATAGTGATACATGTCTGTTTAGGTCTCTTCATTATTTGAAGTACTTCATTCTCTACTTTCCATCATCACTGTTTTCTCTTACTGGGATTCTTATTTATTTGATATTGAGCCTTTCAGACTGGTTCTCTGATTATCCTGATTTTTCTTTTTTTTTTCATTTCTGACAGATTTTTATCAACTTCATAACTTTTCCATTGAATTTTTTCTTTCTGCTGTACTTTTAATTTCCAAGAGTTCTTTCTGATTTTCTGAATGTTCTTTTGTTTTATAAATATAAAATTTATTTTCACTGACAAATTATAGTTTTAAAAAATACTTTACATAGATAATCTGTTTCCAATTTTGTTGCTCATGTTGATTTTTCATCTCATTACTCAGATATCTGGTAATTATTGGTCATCTTCTTATAATTGAGTGGAGAACTGAAGTGCAAATGGAAGATGCTGATAACTATGAACTCCACTATAGAATGATCTGCCTGTAACACTTGCTTGGAGAGAAATCCCGTTGTCAGTATTTTTAAGTCTTTCCTTCTTTCTTGGGCTTGGTTGTTTTCTCATAGAAAAATCTTTAGCCTCTTGCTTTGAGAGGAATAGTTTAGCACTCCAGGTTCATAACCTGTCCAGTAACAAGGCTGGGAGGAGAATGGGAATGGGAAAGTCTCAGCGTCTATATGCATTTATTCAGAATTACCTCTTCTATTCTTTTTGTTATTTTACCCTATTCTTCAACTTATTGCTTTCCCCTGGTTCAGAGAGTCTCTGCTTTAGCCTTTTTCAAAGAATAATCTTTTAATCATCTGACAGAGGCAGAAAGGGGAGGTCTGGGAATGTTGATTTCCATGTCTGTCTATCTACCTATCTATCTTCTTACCTACCATCTATCAATCATCATTTTGCCTTTCTATTTTTAAATCACTTTTAGAGGTAACTAGAACCACCAATTCCTGAGTGATACCTGGGAATTCTGTGGTACAGATTAGTTTCTGACTTTTTCCATTGCTGTTTTAGGATTCAAGTATTTTTTATACAACCAGGTCACTTGCCTCTGTGTTCTAGCAAGTTTTGTTGTCCTTGTCTCTTCTTCCTTTTTTCTCTTTTAAATCTTTATCTTTAACAGTAAATTAAAGAAATATCTTCTTTGCATATTCTTAAAGTTTTATGAGATAATGAAAATAGATGTGTGCCTTTAATGTGTCATCATCCTTAAAGAAGTTTATCTTGTATGCTAATGTATGTCTTTCTTCAAACAAAGCATGCTGTTTAATTTTTGCAATTTATTCAGAAATACTTTTAAATATTTAAATTCCTTCCTTAAAAAAATATAGGCATTTTCTCCATCATGTTGTAGTTTTTCTTTATTTTTTTCACCTTACCCCTTGACAGAGTAAAATGTTTACACTCTAAGGATCTACACATGTTCAAAGGTGTTTTAGAAATCAAATTGCCTATGGTAGTAGATTAGGGATCTCAGTATATTTTAACAATATGACATCTTTATAAGACTATACTTGATTTTTTTTTTTACTTTATCTAAATTTGCAATTTAGTTATAGGTGCCAAAAATTCTCTGAAATCCCATTCAGTAGAAAGTTTTTTTTTTATTATTTATTTATTTATTTATTTATTTATTTATTTATTTTAGAGAGAGAGAGAGGAAGGGAGAAGCATAGAGAGATAGAAACATCCGGGACAGGCATAGAGAGATAGAAATACCCATGAGAAAGAAACATCTATGTCTGCTTCCTGCACACCCTCTGCTAGGGATTGAGCCCACAACCCAGGCAAGTGTCCTGAATGGGAATTGAACTGGGTGGGACCTCTCGGTTCATTGGCTGATGCTCAACCACTGAAACACAACTATCTGGGTAAGGGTGAAAGATTAGAAAGAATCTATGCAAAAGCTAAAGAAATGCTTAACTCTGGCCTATTTGGATTATTTTTTCTTCTTAGGCCTATAGCTATAGTATAGCATTTGCTTATTTCCTACCTTGTATCTTTACTAATTCATTATATGAAGTTTTATATTTTATTGTATGTCTACCATTTGCATTGGCTTATTGGTATCATTTATTGATTCTTGTTAGATCATTTTTCTATGGGAAAAAATCATAGGAATTTGCTTCTTGGTTCAGTTATTCATTTTTTTAAAAAATACTATTATATTTAAAAAATGAATTAAACTTGTGAATGCCATATGAGAAAACAAAACACATTTGCAGCTTATTTGTAGGTAATGGGGGAAAGTTACGAAATAATTTTTTTTTTCCAGTGGTTTATCTTTACAATATGAAGGAATAACCAAGGGACCAAATTGTATAATTCGAGGTGTTACAGCTAAGGGCTCTGTAAACTCTTGTCAAGGCAAGGTAAGCATTGACTTAAATGTTACAATTGTAAAAATTAAGTTATAAATTTTAAATTGAATAACTTATCTTTGTAACAAGATGATAGTAATGTTGTGTTCTTAAGAATTAATCAGGATCATGTCCTTTGACTTACCATATATATCTCTGAGAAAAATCTGCATGTTTGCTACTGTTATTTTTGTTAAACATTTATTCATTCAATATTTTTTAACTGTCTTCATCATCTTTATTTCAGTCTTTTCACATACAAGGTTATTTTTCAATATAGTTACCCAGTACTGTATTTTTTCTCTTTTTTAAAATTTTCAATTACAGTTTACTTTCAATGTCATTTTGTATTGGTTTCAGATATTCTGCATAGCAGTTAGACAATCATACTTTACAAAGTGATTCCCCCAATGTTTCCAGTATTTATTTTTCTGTCGCCTTTTCCATCCATTTTGAATTCTTAGAACAGAAACAAATATATGAGAAACTTTAGCTCACTTCTGTAAACATAATGGGTTTGGTATTTGGATAAAGAAAAGTATGTTTATAGAAAAGTTAGAAGATAGAATACAGAGTTCACATATACTCTTCATCTAGCTTTTTCTATTAATATATATAGTCTATCCTATATTAATCCACACTAAGAAATGAACATTGATACAATACTATTAGCACTATGGACTATATTTACATTTTTCAGTTTTTTTCAATAGTATTTTTTTCTATTCCAGGATCTAATCCAGAATACTATATTGTATTTATAGATTTCATTTTTGCCACTTGACTATTGTCCTACATTTTTGTATATGTCAATCCTGATTTTGGTCATTATTCAGAGGTTATGTCTTATAAATATGAAGATTATGGTCTGTAAAGAAGCAGTATGTCAATTCTTTTACCTATGTCTTTTACATACATACATACTACCTAATAAAAGAGCAATATGCAAATTAAGTATAACTCTGCTATGCTACAAGCCACACCACCAGCCAATCAGGAATAAGTATGCAAATTAACCCAACCAAGATGGCTACAACCACGGAGTGAGCAGAAGGCTTGGATTTCCCAGGCAATGGAGGAGGCCAAGCTTTTCACACACTCTGACAAGCCCAGGCCTCCCCTCAAGGCTACAAAGTTTCAATTATAGAAGATAAATAAATCCCAACAAAATGGTGGTAGCCATGGAGCTAGAGAGAGCAGGAGGCTTGAGTTAGCCCCAGCGATGGAGGAAGCCAAGCTTCTGCAGCCTTAGCTTTCCTTGGCCTCCTCCGCTCAAGGCTACAAAGTTTCAATTATAGAAGATAAATAAATCCCAGATACTTGGGCCTCTGCTTGGGTCACCAGGGGGGGGGCATGGCTGGCCTGCAAACTACCACAGGCCCCTTGCTCAGGACACCCCATGATCCAAGGGAACCCCCACCCTGATCCGGGACACCCTTCAGGACAAACAGCTGGCCCCCACCCATGCACCAGGCCTCTATCTATTAAAAAAGTAATATGTAAATTGACCATCACTCCCAACACACAAGATGGCTACCCCCATGTGGACACAAAATGGCCACCATAAAATGGCCATCAGGGTAGGATAGTTGGGAGAGACCAAGCCTGCAGTGGAGGGCAGTTAGGGGTGACCAGGCCTGCAAGGGAGGGCAGATAGGGGTGACCAGGCCAGCAGGAGAGGGCAGTTAGGGGCAAACAGGCTGGCAGGGGAGCAGTTAGGCATCAGTCAGGCTGGCAGGGGAATGGTTAGGGGGTGATCAGGCTGGCAGGCAGAAGCATTTAGGGACAATCAGGAAGGCAGGCAGGCAGGCGAGCATTTGGGAGCTAGCAGTCCTGGATTGTGAGAGGGATGTCCCCCTGCCCATTCAGGCCGATCCTTCTAGGAAGTCGGACATTCCTTGAGGGCTTCCAGATTGGAGAGGATGCAGGCTGGGCTGAGGGACACACTGGGCCTCTAGTAAATATATAGTTACATATAATCCTATATAATAAAAGGCCAGAGGCATCATGTCCAAAACAACCAGCGACCAGACCACCATGGCCCCTTGCAGGCTGGCCCCACCCCCAAGCAAACAGTTAGGGCCAATCAGGCAGGCAGAGTGGTTAGGGGTGATAAGGCAGGCAGACCAGTGGTTAGGGGTGATGTGGTAGGCAGGTAGGTGGTTATGGCAATGAGGTAGGCAGGCTAGTGGTTAGAGGAGATCAGGTAGGAAGATGGCCCCTTATAGGGCTGGTTCCACCCCCAAACAAGCATTTAGGGGCAATCAGGCAGGCAGGCAGACCAGCAGTTAGGGGTGATCCGCTAGACAGGCAAGTGTTTAGGGGTGATCAGGTGGGCAGGTTAGAGGAGATCAGGTAGGAAGATGGCCCCTCACAGGGCGGGCCCCTCCCCCAGCAAAGAAAGGAAGCCTAGTCTAGCCAAGCCATTGCACCCCAACCTGTTGTCTCCAGAAGGAGGCCATCAATGGCAGGGGAAGTAGGGCACAGCACTGCACAGATGACAAGCCGTGGCAGCAGTGGGAGTGGAGCCAGCTACCGGCAGCCAGTAGAAGGAAAGCCCCAATAGGCCCTGATCTCAGGCCAGGCCTCGGAATCCTACCCGAGGAGTAATGGATTCTATAAGGGTGCAGGCCAGGCTGAGGGACCCCCTCGAGGGCACGGATTTTCGTGCACCAGGCCTCTAGTGTTAATATAAAATTGCTAAGTAGACTTCTATAATGGTATGAAAATAAAAAGCAAAAATAAATAGAATTGAGGTGATAAAATAAGTATTTAAGACTTGGATTTGTTTAAATTTTTTTCAACAGAATTTTAATCTGAAGGTTATTCTTCCGGGTTTTAAAGAAGACTCACAGATTTTGAAAATTAGATTACTGCCAGGTAATATTATTTTAAGAAATATTCCTGAATTTACCTTTTAAATAATATTCTTATGATAATATGTAATAATATCTTTTGGTGTGATAATTGTATAAGTCTTGAAAAGACATATGAATGTCAAACATAACAGTAACAGAAATGACCAGGAAAACCTTGAGGAAGACTTTAGTGATATTCTAAAAATAACTTTGGGAGGAAAATTTGAATATTGAAAATGTATTTGGAAACTATTTTTAGAGCTGTACTTATTAGGCTTATATTACCAGTAGTTAGGGGTGCCCCATGTGGACACAAAATGGCCACCATAAAATTTACCTCTTCTGATAACAACAGTGATTACTTCATATTTTAAGAAAAAATGTTTCTTATGTATTTAAGTTGTTAATTTGAAAATGGAGTTACATTAAAGTTTCACAGGGTAGAAAATACTGGCTAATTTGAGGAATAGTCTATTTTAGAAATTCACAGAGTATATTCTATACTCAACCCTTCTGGGTTTGAATCTAAACTGACACATATGAGCGAGGTAAACTGGTATGTGTCAGTTTCTTCATGTGTAAAATTAGAATATTTATTTTCAGAGTTGTGAGGATTAAATCAGTTAATATGGGCAACTCTTGCTCTGCAGTTCCACAGTAATTGAATAGAGGACACAGTTTCAATATGCATTGCGTTCTCATTAACACAGTACTGCTTTAAAGTGAGAACTGCATGTATTTGTAAAATGCCTAGAACAGTGCTTAGGATGTAAGTTTTAACTCTGAAATTAACAATACCATTAAAATATCTTTATATGACCTTTTGTACTGGTTTTGAGTGAAAAGAAACATTGGCTATTTTATTATCTTTTATAAATTCCAATAGTTTGAGATTTCCTGCAATCATGAATTGATAAAAATTGGCACCGTAGCCGGAACCAGTTTTGCTCAGTGGATAGAGCATCAGCCTGTAGACTCTAAGGTCCTAGGTTTGATTCTGGTCAAGGGCATGTGCCTTGGTTGCGGGCATGTCCCCGGTAGGGGGCGTGCAGGAGATGGCTGATCGATGTTTCTCTCTCATCGATGTTTCTAACTCTCTATCTCTCTCCCTTCCTCTCTGTAAAAAATCAATAAAATATATTTTTTTTTTAAATTGGCACCATAGTGAAAGTGTAATAAAAAGTATTATATATTAATAAACACTTAATAATTCTTTTATTTTAGAGGTTAGCTAAAAGTATGGATTGGAGTAGTGGGATTCTTAGTAATCATTTGGTTCTGACATTTTTCTGGAATTCAAGAGTGAAAGTGGTAAATTAGGAAGTAGCTCAGTATAATGATAGTGGTCATCAGTTTCATATTATAAACCAGAATTTAAACTTGAATCTGCTATTCTCTAGCCACTTGTCCTGAATAAGATACTTAATCCCTCTGGATCTCAGTATCTTGTCTATAAAATGGAAACAATAATATTATCTTATTTATTAAGACCATTACGAGGATTATATGAGAACTAGAGGCCTGATGTACAAAATTCATACAGGAGTAGGCCTTCCTTCTCTCGGCTGCTGGCATCGACTACCCTCTGGCACCTGGGGTCCGGGCTTCCCTCACAGCCCTGGCTTCCTCTAGAAGGATGTTTGGTCTAATTAGTATATTATGCTTTTATTAGTATAGATAGTATTTAAGTAAAACTAACATATTGGCCTGGCATAGAGTAAAAAAATATTAGCTAATATCAGAAAGTAAAATAAAATTTTCTAGTAACTATTTTTTATAAACTTGTGTTATCAACATTTAGCATAAATTGAATTTTAAAAATACCAATGTTTATAGAACACATCAAGTTATCTTGCTACGGAAGTGTAAGCCTTCTTATTAATCTTCGAGGACTCTCTAATTATATAATTTCCTTTGTAGGTCCCCCCCATCAATTGAAAGTGAAACCTGATTCTGAATTTTTAGTTATAGAAAATGGAACAGCTTTCCCATTTCAGGTAGAAGTTTTGGATGAATCAGACAATATAACAACACAACCAAAATTGGTTGTTCATTGTAAGGTAAGCTCTTATAAGATAAAGAATATGTAGATTTTATTTTGAATCTCGTAGTAAATGGAAATAACTATATTTTTAGCTGCCTTTTACTAAATCTTATAGTATCTAGGTCTTGAAAGATTATTCCATGGAGAAATTTGTGGGACATTGTATTATCAATAGTTTTCAGAATCCCTAAGCCAATAAAGATGTCAGCTACACCAAGTTTCATAAAGAAATTTATGAACTAAAGTTTCCCCTCCTCTCCTTCCTTGGTTAATTCACCTCATTTCAGGTGAAGTATTTACTTTATGAATAGAAATTCTTCAGGATTGGGGATGGATGGATGGATGGATGGATGGATCAATGAAGATAACTAAAAGAAAAGAAAAGCCAAAGTAGTTTGTAAAGTAAAAAAAGGAAGAATATTGGTTGAGGAAGTCAGGTTTTCTCCCAAAACAAATAAATTTTACCTAGAAATATAAAAAATTAATGTTTTTTAATCATAAATTCCCTAGGATATTATGAAATCTACTTAGAATTTTCTAATTTATAGCCAGAAATAGTAGCTCTAGTGAAGTACTTAAAAATTTAGATAATTATTTAATAAGTTATTAAAGTCTTAAATGATTTTTTGTGCTTCTAGTTTTTAGGTGCTCCTAACCTTCCACTCTACACTGTGGATTGCAGTAGTTCTGGAACCAGTATTTTATCAGGACCTGCAATTCAAGTTCAGAATATTAAAAAAGACCAGACGCTTAAAGCTAAAATTGAAATACCTGTAAGTTATTGCTGTTATTCATTGGTATTATATTGAATCTTCATACAAATAGTCTTTAAGAGATTTATAATAAATTCTGTAAAATTTTTTGACTTTTTTAAATATGAGGTATTTGCAGTTCTTTTAGCCAAAGGGAAATAAGGAAGCATGAAATGGTATAGTGAATAATTTAATGTTTTATATAAAATAGTAACATTTTTCTTGACCAAACCTTTTACAATTTCTGTAGCATTACTAATTTACATATTCCTAAAATTAATTTTCTCTGATATAAAAATTTGACATTTATGTGTCAGTTTTATTTTTTATAGTTTACACTTGTTTCTTAGATAGAATGATAAATATTTACATTTAAACTATCACTGTGTACTATAGGCATTTAATTTGTGTAATTTTAAAAATGAAACAATGGTTTTAATTAGTATTTTCCTATAAAGACATTTTTATGTTAATATGACTATAGGATACATTTAAAAAAATTTTTTTTAATTGATTTCAGAGAAGGGAGAGGGAGACAGAGAGAGAGAAATATCCATGATGAAAGAGAGTCATCGATTGGCTGCCTCTGGCACACCCCACACTGGGAATTGAGCCTTCAGGCCAGGCATGTGCTCTGATCAGGAATTGAACCATGACCTCTAGGTTCATAGGTCACTGCTTAACCACTGAGCCATGCCAATCGGGAAACCATAGGATATTTTTTATTGGATACAAATCATGGCTGAAGGTGAAGCCAGCTTGATACAAGCAATTGATCCCCTAAGGTTGCTGAATGGATAACAAATACTTAAGTGAAATACTTAAATGTGATTTCTTTATATATAATGCAGTAGATGATGAATATTCTAATTCCATTTGGTTGATGTTTTCCTAAAAATTATACATCAAATAACATTTTAAGCCTCAAAAGGGTAAAAGACAGTTTTTATTTATTTTTTATTAAAATCAGACTGGTTGTATTTGATAATCTTCAAATATTTGTTATGTGTTTTCTTTTTTCAGTAATATAGCCAACTTACTTTGAGCATACTATCTGGAAGATTAAGGAGAAAAGATATGGACTTAGGAAGGAATTTGGGTTTAGAAGTGAGAATAACAAATTATTAGGGATTATGCAAATACAGGGCAGCAACAGGCAGAGGACCCAAGAATCCAGGTCAGTTAAGGCAAAGACCAAAGTATAGCACGTAATATGCAGTTAGAAAATGTTATCTAAAGGTTGTGACTCTTGAGTTTTGAGTTGGAGTCAGGCAAATAAGATACGCATAGGATGGAGGATGGGGATGGATTATTTATCTGATACTCTGAGGTAGGAATTTTGAATATGTTCTTCACATGGACAGGCTTTGATAGAAATCACTGTAACCAATAAAGAAAGAGCTAAAGAAGATTGTAAAGATATTTTAGGCTTAGGCTTATTTTGAATTTTGTGGAATGCATTATACCTGGTTATGAAATAATGATGTAAAATTTTAATTTTGTGTGTATAAAATCAACTTAGAAAGTTTAGTCCGGCTCATTTTTATTGTTCTATGGAACACTGATATAATAACCATAATAAATTATAAATATGCCAGCTTTGTCTTAAAGACATGTAAAGTCCTTATCTAGCTATAAGCAAACTTGTCCATTTATCCCATTTAATAATAAATTGAAAAAGCACTAGTATAACCTAATATGATTAAATAATGTACTTGAAGGCAATTATTTGTCCCTGATTTTATTGAAAGCTTTTAATATTTTACATCTTTAATCTTATTAATGAATGTTAGTCACCAAATTCCTATTATGAGATTAAAATTTTACAAGTTTGTGGCACTTTTAAGTAAATTTACAAATAAAGGGAAGAGAATCTTTTTAAATCAAATACTAGTGTTTTGGTTTTAAGAAAGTGGCCATTATCTTTATAACTTAGTGGTATAAAATATGGAATTATTGATAGTACAATATATTCTTAGTTACAAAACCTATGAATGTTAATTGTATATAAGATGATCTTCCATATTATTGGAATAAATTTTTAAGCAGTGAAATAAAACATTCACTGTTAAAGCCAAAAACTCTTTTCAAAAATACAGGTGTCAGTCAATATATGTTGGTTTTCTTCTCTTCGTAGAGTTGTAAAGATGTGGCACCTGTGGAGAAAACGATTAAATTGCTTCCCAGTAGCCATGTTGCAAGATTACAGATATTCAGTGTGGAAGGACAAAAGGCAATCCAGATCAAACACCAAGATGAGGTTAACTGGATAGCAGGCGATGTTATGCATAATCTTATCTTTCAAATGTATGATGAAGGAGAAAGAGAAATCCATGTAACATCAACTTTAGCAGAGAAAATTAAAGTAAGTATCTAAAACATTGTTTACTTTTGAAAATATATTTTTATTGATTTCAGAGATGAATGGAGAGCAAGCGAAAGAGAGAGAGAGAGAGAGAATGATGATGATGATGATGATGATGAGAGAGAATCATTGATTGGCTGCCTCCTACAGGCCTCCAACTGGGAATAGAGCCCACAACCCAGGCGTGTGCCTGACTGGGAATCAAACCATGACCTCTTGGTTCATAGATCGACACTCAACCACTGACTCACACTGATTGGGCAACAGATTGGTTATTTTTAAGATTTTTTTTTTTTTTAATGTTTGGAAGACTCTGAATAAGTTTTGATTGGAGAATCATTTTCCACCCTTTTACTTTGAATCTACCTTTGTCTTTGTAGCTTACATGTGTCTCTTATAGTCAGCTTATGGTTGGATTTTATTTTTTTATTCAGTCTGCTAACTCTGTGAGTGATAGGTGCTTATGTAGGTGGGTTCTGACTTATGGTGAAAAGGGCGTTATATCACACCATAGGAATGAATCTCCGATGTAACCTGAGGACCTACTGTGTATATCCTGGTTTGGGGATTTTTGTGTGTGGTTGCTCTTAGGTTTGTGAAAAAATTAAGTTGTATAATGTGCCATAGTGTTTTTCCTTTTATGTTTTTGTTGTCACAAATTATCCCTGTTTATGCTGTAAGTTTTTTAATGAACTTACTTGTAGTGTTGTGACCTTTTTTGTGACCTCATGTTCTTTGTTTCAGGTAGAACAACTCCCTTGAGTATTTCCAGTAATGGAGGTTTTCTGGTGATAAAATCCCTTAGCTTCTGTATATCTGGGAACATCGTTATTTTTCCTTCATATTTAAAGGATAATTTTCGTGGATATATTGTTCATAGCTAGTAATTTCTCTCTTTCAGATATTTGGATATTTGGTTCCCCTCTTTTCTGTCTTGTAGAGTTTCTGCTGAGAAATCAGAGGAAATTCTGATAGGTTTTCCTTTGTAGGTCACTTCCTTCTTTTCCCTGCCTACTTTGAGGATTTTTGTCATTAATTTTTGACAGCTTTAATACCAGGTGTCTTAGAGAGGGCCTATTTGGATTGAGATGACTAGGTATTCTCTTTGCTTCTTTAATTTAAGGATCTAGTTCTTTCCATAGGGTTGGGAAGTTTTCATCCACTATTTGTTTGAATAGATTCTCTGTTCCATGCTCCTACTTTTCTTCTGGAATACCTGTAATTCTAATATTGCTTTTTCTTTTTTCAATCTTTAATTTCTTTATTGATTAAAGTATTACATATGTGTCCATATCCCCCCTTTAACCTTCCAAACCCTTCCACTCATGCCCTCAACCCCCTATTGTCTATGTCAATTGGTTGGGCTTATATGCATGCATACAAGTCCTTTGGTTAATCTCTCACACTTACCCCACCCTTCCCTACCATCCCTCTGAGTTTTGACAGTCTGATCGCTGCTTCTCTGTCTCTGGATCACTTTTGTTCATCAGTTTATGTTGTTCATTGTATTCCACAATTGAGTGAGATCATGGGATATTTATCTTTCTCTGACTAGCTTATTTCACTTAGCATAATGCTCTCCAGTTCCATCCATGCTGTTGCAAATGGTAAGAATTTCTTCTTCTTTTTTTTAAATATATTTTATTGATTTTTTTACAGAGAGGAAAGGAGAGAGATAGAGAGTTCAAATAATCCATGAGAGAGAAACATCAATAAGCTGCCTCCTGCACACCCCCCACTGAGATGTGCCCACAACCAAGGTACAAACCCTTGACTGGAATCAAACCTGGGACCTTTCAGTCTGCGGACTGATGCTCTATCCACTGAGCCAAACCGGTTTTTGCAAGAATTTCTTCCTTTTTACCACAGTGTAGTATTCCAATGTATAGATGTACTACAGTTTTTTAATTCACTCATCTACTGATGGGCACTTACGCCTGTTTCCAAATCTTAGCTAAGGTGAATTGTGCTGTTATGAGCATAGGGAGGCATATTTCCTTTCTGATTGGTGTTTCTAGCCTCTTGGGATATATTCCTAGAAGTGGGATCACTTGGTCAAATGGGAGTTCCATTTTTAGTTTTTTGAGGAAACTCAGTACTGTTCTCCAGAGTGACTGCACCAGTCTGCATTCCCACCAGCAGTGCAAAGGGTTCCTTTTTCTCTGCAGCCTCGCCAACATTTGTTGTTTGTTGATTTGTTGATGATAGCCATTCTGACAGGTTTGAGATGGTACCTCGTTGTCATTTTGATTTGCATCTCTCAGATGATTAGTGACTTAGAGCATGTTTTCATATGTCTCTTGGCCTTTCTTCTGTCTTCTTTTGAAAAGTATCTATTTAAGTCCGTTGCCCAGTTTTTGATTGGGTTGTTTACCTTCCTTTCGTTAAGTTGTATGAGTTCCCTGTAAATGTTGGAGATTAAAACCTTATCAGGAATAACATTGGCAAATAGTTCTGTTGTACAGTGGGCTTTCTTGTTATGTTGATGGTTTCCTTTGCTGTACAGAAGCTTTTTATTTTCTTGTAGTCCCATTTGTTTATTTTTCTTTAGTCTCCATTGCCCAAGGAACAGTAACAGTGAAGAAATTGCTTCGACATATGTCTGAGATTTTGCTGCCTGTGGATTTCTCTAGTATTTTTATGGTTTCCCATCTTATGTTTAAGTCACTTATCCATTTTGAGTTTATTTTTGTGTATGGTATAAGTTAGTGGCCTAGTTTCCTTATTTTGTATGTATCTGTCCAATTTTCCCAACACCATTTATTGAAGAGACTGTCTTGATTTCATTGTATGCTCTTGCTTTTTTTGTCGAATATTAATTGGGGATAGTGGTTTGGGTTGATTTCTGGATTCTCTAATCTATTCCATTGGTCTATGTGTCTGTTCTTGTGCCAGTACCAGGCTGTTTTAAGAACAGTAGCTTTGTAATACAGATTTATATCTGGTATTGAGATCCCACCTACTTTGTTCTTATTTTCAGGATTACTACAGCTATTCGGGGTCTTTTTTTATCCAGATGAATTTTTGGAACACTTGTTCTTGGTCTGTGAAATATGCCGTTGGTATTTTAATGAGTAGTGCTTTGAATCTATAGATTACTTTGGGTAGTATGGACATTTTAATTATGTTGATTCCACCAATCCATGAACATGTTATGTCCTTCCATCTGTTTATGTCTTCCTCTATCACTTTTTTCAGTGTCCTGTAGTTTTTCGCATATAGGTCTTTTACCTTCTTTTAAGTTTATTGCTAGGTATCTTAATTTTTTGGTGCGATGGTAAATGGGGTTGCTTTTTTAGTCTCTGTTTTATAAGTTCACTATTGGTGTAAAGAAATACCATAAAATTCTTGGCATTAATTTTGTATCCTGCTACATTGCCAAATTCACTTATTAAGTTTAATAATTTTTTGATGGGTCTTTAGGGTTTTCTGTGTACAGTATCATGTCATCTGCGAATAAAGACAGTTCTACTTCTTCTTTTCCAATTTGGATGCCTTTTATTTCTTCTTTTTATCTGATTGCAATGGCTAGTACTTCCAGTACTAGGTTGAACAGGAGTGGTCAAAGTGGGTATCCCTGTCTTTTTCCTGATCTTAGGGGAAATGGTTTAGTTTTTGTCCATTGCATATGATGTTGGCTTTAGGTTTGTCATATGTGGTTTTTATTATGTTGAGATATGATCCTTCTATTTCCACCTTGCTGAGAGTTTTTATTAAGAAAGGGTGTTGATTTTGTCAAATGCTTTTTCTGTGTCAATTGATCCGACTGTGATTTTTATCTCTCAATTTGTTTATGTGATGAATCACGTTTATTGATTTGCAGATATTGTATGATCCTTGCATGCCCGGAATAAATCTTACTTGGTCATGGTCTATGATCTTTCAGATGTATTGCTTGATCCAATTTGCTAGAATTTTGTTGAGGATTTTTGGCATCTATGTTCATGAGGGATATTGGCCTGTAATTCTCTTTCATTGTGTTATCTTTATCTGGTTTTGATATTAGTGTAATGCTAGCTTCATAGAATGATCTTGGAAGTGTTCCTTCCTCTTGAATTTTTTGGAAAAGTCTAAGGAGGATAGGTTTTAGTTCTTTCTTGAACGTTTGATATAACTCCCTGTGAAGCCATCTAGCCCAGGCTTTTATTTGCTGGAAGCTTGTTGATGACTGCTTCAGTTTTTTTCCATAGTTATCAGCCTATTGAGATCTTTAGAATCTTCCTGATTGAGTTTCGGAAGGTTGTATTTTTCTAGCAATATGTCCATTTCCTCCAAGTTGTCTAGTTGTTTGAGTAGAGTTGTTCATTGTATTTTATAATAATCTGTTGTATTTCTGTGGGTTCTGTTGTTATTTCGCCTCTTTCATTTCTGATTTTGTTTATCCTAATCCTCTCTCTTTGCTTCTTGGTGAGCCTAGCTAGAGATTCATCAATCTTGTTTATCCTTTCAGAGAACCAGCTCTTAGTTTTGTTGATCTTTTGTTTTTGTTTGTTTGTTTGTTTTTTGTCTATGTCATTTATTTCTGCTCTGATCTTTATTACCTCCGTCCTTCTGCTCACTCTGGGCTTTTCTTGTTGCTCTCTTTCTAATTTGTGTAGCTAGATGATTTACTACCATTTTTTCTTGTTTTGTGAGGTAGGCTAGGCTTATAGAGCTATAAACTTCACTCTCAGGACTGCTTTCATTGTGTCCCATAGATTTTGGATTGTTGTGTTTTTATTGTCATTAAGTTCCAGGATGTCTTTAATTTCTTCTTTGATCTCATTGGTAACCCAATTATTATTTAATAGCATGCTATTAGCTTCCAAGTGTTTGAGTTTTTTGGATTATTTTAATTGTAGTTTATTTCTAATATTATGCCATTTTGATCTGAAAAGATGCTTGATATGATTTCAATCTTTTTTAATTTGGGGAGACTTTCCTTGTGACCCAATATGTGGTTTATTTTTGAAAATGACCCATGTGCACTTGAGAAGAACTCCATATTTTGTGACTTTGGGGTGAAACATTCTGAAGATGTCAGTTAACTCCCTCTGATCTAGGGAGTCATTTAAGATTGCCATTTCTTTGCTGATTTTTTGTCTAGAGGATTTATCCAGTTATGTCAGTAGTGTATTAAAAGTCCCTTACTATGATTGTATTGTCATTGATCTCTCCCTTGATCGCTTCCAGGAGTTTTTTTTATGTATTTGGGTGCTCCTGCATTGGGTGCATATATGTTTATCAGGGTTATATCCTCTTATATCAACCCTTTCAGTATTATTAAGTAGCCTTCCTTATCTCTTGTTATTGCCTTCACTTTGAGGTCTATTTTGTCAGATGTGAGTATTGCTACCCCAACTTTTTTTTCCTTTCCATTTGCCTGAAAGATGTTTTTCCTTACCTTTACTTTCAGTCTATGTGAGTCCCTTGTTCTGAGGTGGGTCTCTTGTAGATAGCATATATATGGGTCATGTTTTTTTATCCATTCAGCCATTCAATGTCTTTTTTTTACATATAAATATATTTTATTGATTTTTTACAGAGAGGAAGGAAGAAAGAGAGGGATAAAGAGTTAGAAACATACATGAGAGAGAAACATTGATCAGCTGCATCCTGCATGCCCCCTACTAGGGATGTGCCCACAACCAAGGTACATGCCCTTGACCAGAATCAAACACAGGACCTTTCAGTCCACAGTCCAATGCTGTATCCACTGAACCAAACCAATGTCTTTTTTTTTTTTAATTATATCGTTATTATTCAGATTTTTACATTTGTTTCTCTTTTTTCCCCTCATAGCTCCCCTCCACCCGGCTCCCACCCTTCCCTCTACCCTTATCTCCCTACCGTTGACCTCATCCATAGGTGTATGATTTTTGTCCAGTCTCTCCCTGTATACCTCTCACCACTTTCCCCCTGAGAATTATCAATTGTAGGTTCTGGCTATTCATCATGTTGAATATTTCTTGCCACTCCCCGTCTGGCCTGCATCATTTATGTTGAGAAATCAGCTGACAGTCGTATGAGTGCTCCCTTGTAGGTAATGAACTGTTTTTCTCTTGCTGCTTTTAATATTCTCTCTTTGTCATTTGCTCTTGGTATTTTAATTATGATGTGTCTTGATGTAGTCCTCTTTGGGTTCCTTTTATATGGGGTTCTGTGTGATTCCTGGACTTACAAGTCTATTTCTTTTACCAGATGTGGGAAGTTTTCAGTCATTATTTCTTCAAATAGGTTTTCAGTATCTTGCTCTCTCACTTCTTCTGGCACTCCCACAATTCTGATGTTGATACACTTGAAGCTGTCCCAGAGGCTCCTTATATTATCTTAACATTTTTAGATTCTTTTCTCTTCTTGCTTTTTCAGGTGAGTGTTTTCTGATTCTTTATATTTTAAATTTTGACTTGATTCTTGCCTTCCTCTAGTCTGCTGTTAGGTCTCTATATAATATTTTTTATTTCAGTCAGTGTATGTTTAATTTCTAGTTGGTGCTTTTCCATCTTTAGTTGGTCTTTTTCCATCTCTAGTTGGATCTCTACTTGGTTCTTTTTCATCTCCTCTTGGGTCTCGCTAACTTTATCCAACTTTTCTAGGATATTCTTGAAAAACCTTATAAGCGTGGTTTTGAACTCTATATCCAGTCGTTTGTTTTCCTCCATTTCTTTTGTTTGTGATCCCTTCTCTTGTCTAGGCATTTTCACTATGCCGGGAGAACTTCTGTGTTGGATTCAGCCTTATGATACCAGACTTGCAAAACTGCAAAAGCCTCTCTGTTGAGCTTGGGGTGGGTGGAGTCTCAGGGCTTAAGGGCCTGCCTTGCCTTCCAGTCAGCCCTGCCCTCCATGTCCCCTGAGTCTCACATGACTGGGTAATCGCTGGAGTGGTCCCTGTACATGCTCGAATGCATGCGCATGTGCGCTCTCTCACAGTGCCTCTAAGAAATGCTGCCTTTCCGGCTCCCCTATACTCCGGGGCCATATGAGTCTGGGTCCTCAGGGTTTTGCCCGAAACTGGGGTTTAGTGGAGTTAGAAGTGGCATGGTTGGGAGGGTCTGTCTTCCATCCACTTGTGAAAGCCAGCGGCACAATCAGCAATCGGTCCTCTGCGCGCAGTGCCGTACGCATCACCAGACTTCCGATTCCCTGCTGCTCCCCCTAATTTCCGTGTGCTTCTCCTTTTTCACAGTCCATACTTCCCCCGTATGAGTTTCGGCTGGATCTGGGGTTTAGTGTCATAGGATAAGGGGTTCAATGCCATTGAGAATCTTCGTCTCCCTCCCGCCAGAGAAAACCAGCCAGGTTCTCCGGCACCCGCTCTCTCCACGCACGTGTTTCCATACCTCAGCTTTTTGCAGCTCCTCTGGGACTCTGTGAGCTTTTCTCTTTCCTTCTGGTTGTAGAATTTCCACTCAGCTAGCTTTCCTGTGGTTCTGGATGATGTCCTTCCTGTCTTTTAGTTGTAGTTTTGAAATTGTTGTGTGTGGCAGCAGTGTAGGTATTTACCTATGCCGCCATCTTGGATTCTCCTCGGCCACTCAATGTCTTTTGATTGGAACATTTCGTGTGTTTATGTTTCAAGTTATCATTGAAAGGTACTTGTTTGTACTCATTTCTATTTTTGTGCCTGTGTTCTTTCTTACCTTTTTATTTCTTCTTTTTACTGCATTCCCTTTAGCATTTCTTGGTAGTGATAAACTTCCTTAGCCTTTTTTTTTCCTGTGAAGCTCCTGATTTCTCCTTCAGTTTTGATTGATAGTCTTGCTGGACAGAGTATTCTTGGATTCATTCCTTTGCTTTGCAACACTTGTATACCTCCTTCCATTCCTTCTAGCTTGATGTGTTTCTGTTGAGAAATCATTTGATAATCTGATGGGGGAATCCTTTGTAGGCAACTCTCTGTCTCTCTTGCAGCCATTAAGATTGTCTCTTTGTCATGAACATTTGCCATTGTAATTGTGACATGTCTTGGCATGGGTCTTTTGGGTTCATCATGCTTGGAACTCTCTGTACTTGTGTAATTTTTTTCTTTCCCATATCTGGGAAGTTTTGTGTCATTATTTCTTCAAATAACTTTTCTAATCCTTGCTGCTCTGTTCTTCTGGCAGCCCTATTATGTGCATGTTACTTTGATTCTTGTTATCCCAAAGCTCCCTTAGGCTCTTCTCCTGCTTTTTAATTTTTTTTTCCAGTTGCTGTTCAGATTGGACTTGTTTCTCTACCTTATCTTCTAACTCATTAATTGAGTCCTCTGCTTCTTCTAGTCTACTGTTGGAACTTTCTATGGTGTTTTTGATTATAGCTATATCACTTTTCATTTCTTCCTGATTCTTGCTTAGCTTGTTGATTTTCTATCCATCCAGTGAATGAATTGTACAACTATTCCTCTGAATTCTTTTTCTGTCATGTTGCATGATTCAATTTCACTAATTTCCTTTCTTGGCGACAACTCATTTTCTTTCCTTTGGTGATTGTGTCGTCTCCTTATTCTGACTATCATCAGAAGGTTCAAACTTAAAGTTGTGTGGGCCGGGGCTATGT
>PVJN01004737.1:0-88277 GCA_004026805.1 Lasiurus borealis
GGGAGAAGGCGGGGCCAGAGGCCTGAAGTGTGGGGAGAACTTGGGGGGTAAGTAGCCCCGGGGGGCACAGGGCGTGGCAAGAAGTGGGGAGTTGAATCCTGAGGGAATGGAAGTGTAGTAGTGTAGCCTAAGGGAAGGATCATGGAATTGGGGTGGAATGGGAGAGAGGGGAGGGGTGCTAAACTGGCTTCTGAAAGAGTAGGGTTGGGGACTTGGCATGGGAAGAAGCTAGAGGTAATAGGAAGAAGGTAGGGATGAGTAGGTGAAAACATGGCAGTAAGTGAGCCTGGGAAGACAGACAGGCTTTAGTCGTTGGAAATGAGAATCATGGCATTTCGATTGAATATTATAAAGAATATCAGGGACATGGTATCAGGAAACGTATAGATTTGGAAAAAAAATTAAGTGAATGAGTTTAGGAAGACTTACAGTAGTGGTGGGCTTGGCAGCCAAAAGACTTCACTTTGAGAAGAGTATGGGGGACTCCAGAGGTGAAAGGGAGGTGTTTGAAAAGGAGACGGCTGATATATATATACAGGTTTTGAATGTAGGTATCAGCAAAAAAAACTTGGGTACTGTTTTAGGGCTTTTGGTGGATTTGACTTGCAGTCTGGTGATCAGCCTGCAAGAATGCTGGATAGGGGTTGAGAAGGAGAAAAAAACAAAACACACAAAAAAACAACACTTTCATCACTTCTACTCTGATTTCCTTTTTTCCCCTCTCTAACTTTTCCCACATTTAATCTCTTCGTAACTCGGGGATGGGGGCCTGGGACGGAAGCAGTGCAAGTAGGAGTCCCAGAAGGAGTTATATGTTGCTCGAATTGCTTGTTTATGTTCTCCGACGAGGGTGTTTATTACCCGGGGCACCTCCTACCCAAATTCCCATTTAGCTACTTTCCTAACTTTAAAAGTTTGTTTTCTGCTTAGTGGGCGTTTTAGTGTCTCTGAAGGTTGTGTCATAAGCGAAGGTTTGTGGGAGTGTGCACAGTTTTGTCGGCAAGCCCACTGATTCCTATGTTTAAAAACGGCAATAGCGTGAGTAACTTCTGCAGAGGCATCAGTCTTCATAGGTTTTTCTAAGCACTGAGAAAAATCACTAAAGTGTGTTTTGTTAAGTATGTCTTACCTACTCATATTCTTTAAAAGTTATTAAATGGGTGGTTGCAGTTTTAATTAGCTTATGTTATATATTTTTAAATGGTGTAGATAAAATGGACACATATTTCAGGAAAGTGAAAAATTTCAGTTTTTTTCCTTTGTGTACAGACTCAGAAGCTAAATATATGTCATTATATCTTAGGGCAAGGGTTGGGGAAATCAAACACAATTTGTACTTAAACATGGAAGATGTAAGGTAAGTGGAGACTATTACGAAATGTAACATGTCTGTAAAGAAAGAAACTGAAAAAAAGTTTGGCAGCTATACTAAGTAGTTTTACCAGTTCTTAATTCTATACAGAATAATGACAATCCTTTGCTCTTTGTTTGATAGTTGTTTATTATTTAATGATGAATTAGACTAACATAGCCAATTAATTAATAACTTCTTTATTATATATTTACCTTTTATATTCCTTCTCTTCTCCTTTTACTTAAATTTTTTTTTTTAATTGATTTCAGTGAAGACGAGAGAGTTAGAAACATCAGTCATAAGAGAGAATCATTGATTGGCTGCCTCCTGCATGGCTCCTACCAGGGATTGAGCCCACAACCTGGGCATGGGCGGTTGACTGGAATCAAAACTGGAACTTTTCATTCCGCAGCCCCTATGCTCTATCTACTGAGCCAAACCAGCTAGAGCATCTCCTTCTTTTACTTTTGAGAAGCAAATTATGTAATAGCTGAAATACTGTTAAAGCTGTTATGTGAAGAGAAACCAGAGTATGTTGTTTTGTATTAACCTTTGGTTTTCACGTACCATTCGAAGCTTTTTCTCTTGGCCAGGAAGTCAACCATATGGCACACTGAGACCAATTGATTACTGATCTTTAGCGTTACTTAACTGAATTTGGTTCCAGTATTTCACATTCAGAACATTACTATTGGACTATCAGACATTTTCACAATTTGCCTGGCAATAGCACACAAAAATAATCCAACAAAATAGCAAAGCCCCTTGTTTTAGTCTTCTGTCCTAGAATGTGATGGCTTTGACTTGGGCACTGTTAAGTGCAAGATTTGTTTTTCCCATTTCCCATTACTGTTAGCAGAAAGTTAGAGAGTGCTCATCTTGTGAATCAATGGTACCATCCCATGATAGTTTCCGTGTTGTAATTACTAAGCATTCTTGTTTATTATGGATTTTAAATATTAATGGATATCATTACTGTATCTCCTTTCTTTTTTTCCTCTCCCTGCTTTCAACCCAAAATGGACATCTTTTTTTTTTTTTAAACAAATTCTTAAGCTTCTACTTTGCCTCAAGTAAAGTCCCTGGCTCTGTCTGAACACAGCTGCTCTGAAGTTCTCACAAGTTATTGTTTTGTACATGTCAAGACTGAGGTTGTCCTAGGCTGCAGTTGGAGGGAGTCAAAAGGAGGGAGTTACACCAGTCTCCTATCCAGGTCTGATAAGGAGGAGCCTTCTCCTTGGGAGGAAGTTTTGGGTGGAGCAAATAGCATTGACATATAAATATCTAATAAAGACAACTCTCTTTGTGGGATTAGTTGGCAGGCTGGAGTATAATTGTCCCTTATTTCTTGATAAACTAAAGTTAAGGTGCAGATGTTTCTTTAAGAAAAACAAATGCAGTATTCATTTAAAAAGAAGATGTATTAATTGCTTTTGTTGTTGGTTTCTCTGAAAATGCTACTGATTTTAGACTTAATGAAAGGTTTTCCATTTCTTTAGAAACATGTGAAAGAAAGCAGTTTTAAGTTTCTAATTTTTCAACGTTGCCTTCCTTCCTCTTTAACAGACTTATTTTGGGATCAAGTATATTAATGAAATGTGAAAAGGCATCATATTTGGAATCCCTGAAGCATAGTCTTTTACCTTTCAAATGCTATAAGACAAAGATCCTCACTTCACAGATTCCCTGTTCCATTTTGGAACTGTACTTTTAGAACATTCTGTACGTAGTGCTGAAGCTCTTTATTTATTTTTTATTTTATTTTATTGATTTTTTACAGAGAGGAAGGGAGAGGGATAGAGTTAGAAACATCAATGAGAGAGAGACATCGATCAGCCGCCTCCTGCACGCCCCCCACTGGGGAATGCGCCCGCAACCAAGATACATACCCTCGACCGGAATTGAACCAGGGACCCCTCAGTCCACAGGCCGACGCTCTATCCACTGACCCAAACCGGTTCTGGCATATGCTGAAGCTCTTTAATTCTGCCATCTCAAGCTACAGTAAATAAACCTAATTCCTTGTCAGCGTGGTAGTCCTTCAGATATTTGATGACAGTTATGTCTTGTTAAGGCTTCTGTTACTGGGATAACTACCCCAAAATCTTTCAGCGATTCCTTAAATGACATTTTTAATAAAGTTCAGGTTCTTCATCAACTTAGTTGTCTAATTTTTTAAAAAATATATTTTATTGATTTTTTACAGAGGGGAAGGGAGAAGGATAGAGAGTTAGAAACAGCGATAAGAGATCAGCCGCCTCCTGCACGCCCCCTCCTGGGGACATGCCTGCAACCAAGGTACATGCTCTTAACTGGAATTGAACCCGGGACCTTTCAGTCCGCAGGCTGACGCTCTATCCACTGAGCCAAACCGGTTTCGACTTAGTTGTCTAATTTTTTAGGGCTTCTTGTCTAGGTCTGAATATAACATCTCCGATATCTGATCAATAAAAGTACAGGGGAGAGTGGCCTCTTTTTAAAATTATACTCTACACCTCTATTTTTAAAGCCTAAGATCACATTAATTTGTGTAATTGATTTAAAAAAATTTTTTTTATTGATTTCAGAGAGGAAGGAAGAGGGAGAAAGAGTTAGAAACATCAATGATAAGAGAGAATCATTGATTAGCTGCCTTCTCCATAATCCCTATTGAGGATTAAACCAGTAACCTGGGCCTCTGCTCTGACCTAGAATCAAACCATGACCTCCTGGTTCATAGGTTGATGCTCAACTACTGAGCCATGTCACCTGCCTGTGTCATTGATTTTTTTTTTTGTAATTGATTTTTTAAATGTAATTGAAGAATTTGTATTAATCCCAGTAACTGTCATCTCATTCGTTTTGGTGTATTGTTTTAGCTTGATACTGTTATTTAGCCTCTTGGGCATTCCTCATATTTTTGTATTGATAGATAAATGTGATAAACATGACTCCTATGGTGTGTGTTTTTTAAATTAATTTTTTATTATTGACAGTATTACAGATGTCCTAACCCCTAAGATTTTGTTTTAGATGACTGGTAAAATATATAGAGGTGAAGCAATGCTTTAACATCGTACTATCATTAGGTTGATATTAATCCATTAATCTTTTGGATAAAATTCATTTATGAATCCATCTACTGTTTTATCATCTAACCTATATTTCTTATGAAGTATTAAGAGTTTCCCTGTCGTAATCTAAAAATATTCTATTTCTGGGCATATATCTGAGCTCCTTGGCTAAAAACCCTGTTAAAAAAAGAAAATAAAGTTAGACATTAGTTACTATTTTGCCATCTTATGCTAATGTTTATAGGCCACTGCATTACTTGCCAGTTATTTAAAGCCACCTACTTAATAATTCATTTTATAATCTTCTTGGTAAACAATATTTCATCAGTCTATAATTTCTGGACTCTTATCTTCTCTGCTCCCTATTTTTTTCAAGTATGTTTACCCCCATTTCAAAGACTTCTGGTCCTGCTTCCTTTTTTTGTTTAAATTAATATAGAATGATTAACAGTGTATCTTTTGTATGCGTTTGTCATCAGATGAAATTCTGTTGTAGAAACTATTTTAGGACAAAATGCTATTCCCTGAACATTTTAAGTTTCATATTAAAGAATTAAACTATTGTCCACATAACAATTGTATTATCATTTCCCATAATGTTGACATCTCCAATTTAGACCTAACTTTTTATTGTCTGTTTGGAATAAACACTTGTACCACCTGTAAAAAATACACATGTACACACACATGTAATTGCCATTTATAATTATAATTTATTTGTCACTATGTGCTGTAGGTGAAATGGTACTACAAATAAGATAGGATATCAGAAGACATCTCTAAGGACTAAGACTTTATGTTGGCAGCCAACAACTTTTCTATGTGTTAATTTTAGACCTGATAGTTGAATTTATTTTTGGGCAATTTAGCTGATAAATGCATTGTTAAAGCATCTTCCTCTTTGGGGGCTTTAGTTTTTACTTTCGTTTTTAGAAAATTGCAAGTTGTGAGTGTAAATGTTCATGTGGAATAAAGTAACATGCTGTTAGGGAATGCTTTACATTTTCTTTTGATGCCTTCTATCCATCTGAGATTGTTCAGTTATAAATTCTCCTGGAAAAGTAGAGGGATGGACATGATGACCTCTCAAGGTCCTTTCCAGTCTAAACATTCATAAGTAGAGCCCATCTCAGGGAACTTATTATTGAAGAATCAGGAAGAAAAATAGACTGTAAAGAAAATAAAATTAAAATGGTTCTACTGACCCAGTGGGAATAGATAAACAAAAAGTAAGAAACAAAAATAAATAATAAATCCATACCACAAACAACAAATATTTTGCAGTGGACATTTCATGTCTTAAAATATTTTATCGTGACATTTTCTCTTCAGAATTTCCCTGGTGGACACTTTCTGTTGAAAGAGTGTTTTTGTTTTTCTGTTAAATCATAGTATTTGGCTTTCTTTCCTTCACTTGTTTGTCCTTTTGTTTAAAAACTTTTAAAATCTGAATATACTCACTGTCTGTATGTAATGAAGCAAAATTCAGTTTAGTTTGAAAGTAAAGATACTGTATGGCTTCTTTGAAAAGTAAGGATGAAGTGTTACAATTCAGGAAAGGTTTTATGAAAAGATAAATTTATCTAATTTCTAAAACTTAGTAGGCAGATCTAGGAAAGGGTCCCAACTAAACCAAAGGTGAGTTACTGCATTAGTCTTATGCAGAATATAAGGACACTTATTAGGAAACAAAACTCATTACAAACACATGAATTAACTTTGTTAGTTGTTTTTCATCTTTGGGAAATTTTAATCCTAAGTGTTCTCATACATTTGAAACCCAACTGTGCAAAAAGTTTCTCTTTTCTATTCAATCCTGTACTTATCCTTAATAAATATCAGTTTATGAAAGTAACAGGAACCAAGATTTAATTTAAAAAGTCACTTTTGAACTTGTGGCTTGGGCCTCTGTGGGAATAGTACTGTTTAATCGTAGTCCTACCTCCTCAAAAAATCCAACTTGCTTTCTTTGAGTAGAATTACTTACAAATATCTTATTATATGATATAGTGCTTCTTTCTGACATAGTAGACAAAGGAATCTTATATGCTAAATTAGCCAAATTTTATTTGGGGGTAAAAATTCATGTTGTAGAAAAATTACTTAAAAAAAAATATTTTATTGATTTTTTTTTTTTTTTTTTTTACAGAGAGGAAGGGAGAGGGAAAGTTAGAAACATCAATCAGCTGCCTCCTGTACACTCCCCACTGGGGATCAGTCAGCTGCCTTCTGTATTCCTCCTACTGGGGATGTGCCCACAACCAAGATACATGCCCTTGACTGGAATCAAACCTGGGACCCTTCTGTCTGCAGGCCAACACTCTATCCACTGAGCCAAACCAGTCAGGGAAACCTTTTTTTTTCCAGATTAAAAATAGGGCATAACCATTCTTTTTGAAACAGGAATAAGCCTGACTATATTATAAAAAGGATGATTTCTTGAACTTAACATATAATTGCTATATATGATTCATGTTGGCTTCAAATTTCTTGCCACTAATATTTATTTAAGCTTTATCAAACTTGAGTAACACCATGTTGGTTTTCTTTAGCATGGTATTTCTGGTACTAACAAGTCTCTTCTAGCGCTACTTTCTTTGATTTTTTATATTTTTTAATTTATTTTAGAGAGGAAGGGAGAGAGAGAGAGGGAAAAAAAATTGATGTGAGAAACATTGATCTGCTACCTCCTGCATCCCTCCCCTATTAGGGATCAAACCCACAACCCAGGCATGTGCTCTGACTAGGAATGAAACTGGTGATCTTTTTTTTTGGTGCACGGGACAGTGTTCAACCAAATGGCCACATCATCCAGGGCTAGCATCATTTTCTTTCTTTTTGTTTAACATTTTTTTTTGTTTGTTTCTGTTAGTCCTCACCCAAGGATATATTTTTCCATTTATTTATTATTTATTTATTTATTTTTCATCCCCCTCCCCTTCCATTTTATTTTTACAGAAAATGGAAAGGGGGGGGAGAGGGTGAGAGAGAAACATTGATGTGAGAAAGAGAGACACATCGATCAGTTACCTCTTACACGTGCCCTGACTGGGCCAGGGATTGAACTTGCAAACCAGGTATATGCCCTTGATTGGGAATTGAACCCATGACTCTTTGGTGTGTGGGCTGAAGCTCTAACCAGTGATCCACATCAGCCAGGGCTTTAAAAAATTTTTTTGGTCAAGCAGTAGTTTGCTAATACTTATGCATCTGTGTTTGGCACTGTTGAAAGTTAATCAGTGAGCATTGGAATACCGCAAATAGATCACTGTGTTGCCAGTATGTAGGCAGTCTAAGAAAAGATTTTGTTAAATTGATTTTAGAGAGAGAGGTAGGGAAATGGAGAGAAACATTGATATGAGAGAGAAGCATCAACCAGCTGCCTCCTGCACACTTTCTATTGGGGATCCAGCCCACAACCTGGGTGTGTGCCCTGACCAGGAATTGAATCAGCAACCTTTTGGTGCATGGATGACACCCAACCAACTGAGCCACACTGGCCAGGGCAAGTCCATGAAGATTTTTTTTTTTAATATATTTTATTGATTTTTTTTTACAGAGAGGAAGGGAGAGGGATAGAGAGTTAGAAACATCCATGAGAGACATCGATCAGCTGCCTCCTGCACGCCCCCTACTGGGGACGTGCCCGCAACCAGGATACATGCCCTTGACCGGAATCGAACCTGGGAACCTTCAGTCCACAGGCTGATCTTCTATCCACTGAGCCAAACCAGTTTCGGCTCCATGAAGATTTCTAACCTATCCTTAAAGATTAGTATTTTAAGGTTGATCAGTATTAGTTTATTGCTTTAGGGATCCCACTTTATCTGAAAATGAATTGGAAACTGAATCACAACATTAGATTTTGACAGCTTACCAATGTCCAGGAATTTTTCTGATTTTAAAATGCATATTGAGGCCAAACATAGGTATAATGTTCTCTATTTCTAACTCTGCTTCCTGCTGTCACTAAACAAGTGGTTTCTTCTTTGTTTTTGCTTTATTAACTTTTCTGAGGATAGTTCAAAAATAGTTCCTTGGATCCTCCAAAAGCCTAGAGAGAGAAAAACTTCTACTCAAGTAGTTGGCTGTATGAAGCTGCGTCCAGAGATAGGTTCTAAACTTTGGCCATGTGTTGCCTAAGTTATGACTCAGCCTAATTCTCACTTCCATCTGCTTTTTGTCATTTGCTACAAAACTATTTGGTCTAGTTAATCTGGGTCCTTTCTTTGAAACCTGTTCCTGCATGTCTAAGCCTGAAATTCAAAATTAATTTCACCCTGCTCTTTGATTGATTAATCCAGGGTGGTACTCTATTTTTTATGTATTTCTTAAAGCAGTGGGTTTCCAACTGCTTTTGGTCTTAGAATCTACTCTTTTTTTCTTCTTAAAAATTAATTGAGGACTCCAAAGAATTTTTGTTTACCTTGGTTATATCTATTGATACTTAGTGTATCAGAAATTAAACTGGAGAAATTTTAAAAATAGCTTTCTTAAAATAACAACATAAATAACAAAAGTTTCCAAAAGATTTAAGGGAAGAGTTTTAAATCTCTTTAATGTCTGACTTAATAGAAAACAGCAGGATTCTCATATTTGCTTCTGCATTCAATTTGTTACGATATGTTGTTTTGATTGAAGTACATGAAGAAACCGTGGGCTCAGACAGATGTGTAATAGGAAAAGAAAAGATTCTTTTTCAGATAATTATAGATAGTCTTTATTCTTTGGTACTACATCAAAATTTGAAAAGTAATAGTTTGTTAAAGTTTAGATGTGTGAAATAAAAAACTATATCTGTGAACTTTTGTTACTCTGTTATAATAAAATGCATTGGACATGCCTGGGTTATGGCTCAGTCCCCAGTAGGGGATGTGTAGGAGACAGCTAGTCAATGATTCTCTCTCTGCATTGATGTTTCTATCTCTCTTTCCCTCTCTTTCCTCTCTGAGATCAATAAAATGTATTGGACCCAGCAGATGTGGTTCAATTGATTGAGCATTGACCCAGGCACCAAGAGGTCACAGGTTTGATTCTCAGTCAGGGCACATGCCTGGGTTGCAGATTTGATCCCTAGAAGGGGAATCGGCTGTGCAGAAGGCAGCCGATTGATGTTTTTATCTCTCCCTTCCTCTCTTTCTAAAATCAACAACAACAATAATGAAACATTTAAAATGCATTGGCCTGCCTTGCCCTTTAAGTAGATCTTTAGCCATGTACTATTTAAACACCCATGAACACTTTGAAAGGGATCAGTAGGGATCCCTGGAGCTCACTTTGAGAACTATCTTATAGTACCAAACTTGAAAAATACAGCTACTTAATATATAGAAGGAATATAAGCTCTCCATTTTAGTGCTTCTCAAAAGATGTCAGAATTACCCAAGGCGATAATTCTTAGAAACCAAAGCCAAGTGAATGCAGGAGGCCTAGGAATCTGTTTTTTATTGAGGTGCTAGGTGAATATGCTAAATATTCAGAACTAGGGTTAATATTTAAAAACATCTTTATTTTTTAAAATATATTTTTATTGATTTCAGAGAGGAAGAGAGAGATAGAAACATCAATGATGAGAGAGAATCACTGATTAGCTGCCTTCTGCACTTTCCTCATTGGGTATTGGGCTTGCAACCTGGGCATGTACCCTTGACTAGAATTGAACTGGGGATCCTTCAGTCCACAGGCTTATGCTCTAGCCATTGAGCCAAACCGGCCAGGCTAGGGTTAATTTATATTAATCATATTTTAAGAAAACCTAATTTCTAAATTTTCTAAATTTTGAAAAATAAAATAAAAATGTTAGTACTTGTCACATTATAAAAGTCGTTATTGCCCAACCAGTTGTGGCTCAGTGGTTGAGCGTTGACCTGTGAACTAGGAGGTAATGATTCTATTCCTGGTCAGGGCTCATGCTGAGTTGCTGGCTCCATCCCCAGTAGGGGGTGCAAGAAGCAGCCCATCAATGATTTTCTCTTATCATTGATGTTCCTATCTCTCTCTTCCTCTCCCTTTCTTTCTGAAATCAATAAGAAATATTTTTTTAAAAAATAAATAAAAATCCTTAACAAATATACACTCTTAACATGTGTCATACTTGGGATACCTTAATTAACCATGTATTTCAATTAATAACAGTATAAATACCAGTAGTTGGCAACTAAGACGAGATAGTAAATGTTAGGCTTTGTAGACATGAAGTCCCTGTTTAAAACTACTAAACTCTGCCACTGTATCACAAAAGTAGTCATAGACAGCATGCAAAGAATAAGTGGGGCTATGTTCCCATAAAATTATATTTATGAACACTGAAACTTGAGTATCATATAATTTTTACATGTCACAAATTATTCCTTTGATTAATCATTTAAAAATTTTAAAACTGAAGAAAAACCCCACCAAGATGGCAGCATAGGTGAATGCCTAAACTGCTGCCTTGCACAACAATTTCAAAACTACAACTAAGACAGAATGGACACCATCCAGAACCACAGGAAAGCAGGCTGAGTGGAAATTCTACAACTAGAAGGAAAGAGGGGCTCATGGAGATTCAGTGGAGCTGCAAAAAGCTGAGGTACGGAGATACGTGGAGGGGACGGGCAGTAGAGTGCCTGGCTGGCTTCCTCTAGCAGGAGGGAGACAGAAGCTCCCAACTGCACTGAACCCTAGTTCTGACTGCTCTGAACCCCAGTTCTGGGCAATACTGATATTGGGGGAGTCTGGACTGTTGTGAAAAGGGAAGAGTGCATGGAAACTTAGGGAAGTCATGAAAAGGAGGTATGGAGGTGCGTGAGTGTGAGTGCACACACAGAGGCTGACTGATTGTGCCACTGGCTTTCTTTACCGGGAGGGAGACAATCTTCCACATGTGCTGAAATCCAGGTCGGACTGCACTGAACCCCAGTTTCGGGTGAGACCCTGGAGACCCAGACTCAATACGAGTCCCTGGAGCGCATGGAAACTCAGGGGAGCTGGAAAGGCAGAGGTCTGGAGGCACGTGAGCCCATGTGCATAGAGAGGGCTGCAGCTATTACCAAGGGACACTGAGACCCAGAGGCCGTGTAGCCAGGGCTAACAGGAAGCCAAGGCTGTCTGCTCAGCTCTGAGACTCCGCCCTATTTAAGTTGAGCAAAGAGGCTTTTGCAATTTTGCAAGTCTTGTATCATATGGCTGACTCCAGCACAGAAGAGTGTAGACACAGTTGATCCTCACAGCCAATTGGCTTGGTGGTCAATTCCCCCCAGTGATACCAATAACAATCAAGACTTAACTACAACAAGGCTGTACACACAGTCCACAAGGAGTGTGCCAAGAGAGTCCACCCCAGGTAACTGGGGAGGTGGAGCTATTGGGCCATATAGGACACCTAGCACACAAAGCTACTTTATCAACTCGGGGAGTAGTGAAAATGTGGAGACAAAGGAACATATCACAAATGAAAGAAATGGAGGAAAACAAACGACTAGATAAAGAGTTCAAAACCACAGTTATAAGGTTTTTCAAGAATTTCCTAGAAAAGATGGATAAATTTAGCGAGACCCAAGAGGAGATGAAAAAGGACCAACTAGAGATAAAACAATAAAGCTAATTAGTATAAGGTTATAGTAATATATATGCTTTCTTATATAATGCTTTTGGGGCCATTGATTTACGTACTAGCAAACTGTTGTTATGCTAAATAATACAGTGGAAAATGGACCCAAAATTTAGGAATAGAGATTTCAATTCCTAAATAATCTACTCGTAGTAAAACATGAGCTTTCTTTGTTTTATGGGAGTTCCCATAACCTGCATTATGGTCTAACAGTTCTTATGTTTATTGGAATTTTCCTTAAGTTAGTTTTTAAAAAATACATATATTGATTTCAGAGAGGAAGGGCGAGAGAGTTAGAAACATCAGTGATGAGAGAGAATCATTGATTGGTTGCCTTCTGCATGCCCCACACTGGGGATGGAGCCCACAACTTGGGCATGTGCCCTTGACCTGAATCGAATCCGAGATCTTTCAGTCCACATGCTTACGCTCTATCGACTGAGCCAAAGTAACTAGGGCAGTTTTAAGTCAGTTTTCTAGTGACACTGAGTATTCTATGGTGAATAAAATATTGAGTCTGCCGAGATAGAGAAATAATGTTTTTACTCTGGTTAGTAGCAGCTAAATTGTCTTAGACTTTGAAACTTGGTCTCCAAAGTTGTGTTCTTGGAAGAGATTTGTTTGTATATAATTTCTTTTTAATATCATAAGGTAATGGAGCCCATAGAACTTCGATTGGGTGCCTGTCTAACTTTTTTAGGTTATTTATAGCTGAGCTGAAAGGCATTCAGTACCTGGTAAACTTGGTAATCAGCTTGCTTTATTCCCGTTGTGATAGATGGTTGAAGAAATTTCTTTGTTTATAAGTAATACTCATTAGGGAACATTCATAGGATTCTGAAAATGGGTCCTTGAAAGCAACAAAGGAGGAATTATCTTAAATTGTTTGATTTACCTTGTGTATCAATATGTTTAAATTTCCACCATGTCTATTTCTATATGAAGCTATTTCCTTATAATTTTAAAGTTTTTTTTTGTAATCAATTTTGAACTTAATTTGTCATTTGGTTCTGTTACTTTATAATAGAGAATAAACAAATTCATATGATTTGTAAATATACTGTTTAGTGCTTTGAAATAGTCCAGCAGAACATTGGCCGGTATGTGTTGGTTGGAGTGTCCTCCTATACACCAAGAGATGGTGGTTCGATGAGGCCAGGGCATATTCCGGGTTGCAGGTGCCCCGGGGACATGGTTACAGTGCCTTCAGGGTACAAATGGGAATCAATCAATCAGTGTTTTTCTTTTTCATTATGTTTTTCTTTCTCTCTCAAAAAACAACAACAAAAAAAAAACCCAATTAAAATGTTATTTAAAATAGTGTAGCAGACATGGGCCTTTTAAAAAAGCATATAGCCGAGACTGGTTTGGCTCAGTGGATAGAGCGTCGGCTTGCGGACTGAAAGGTCCCAGATTCGATTTCGGTTGGGGGCATGTATCCTGGTTGTGGGCACATCTCCACTGTGGGGCGTGTAGGAGGTAGCTGATCGATGTCTCTCTCTCATCGATCTTTCTGACTTTCTATCTCTCCCTTCCTCTCTGTAAAAAAAACAATAAAATATATTAAATAAATAAATAAATAAATAAGCATATAGACATATTTTTTTAAAACCTATTTTATTGATTTTTTTACAGAGAGGAAGGGAGAGGAATAGAGAGCTAGAAACATCGATGAGAGAGAAACATCCATCAGCTGCCTTTTGCATACCCCCTAATGAGGATGTGCCTGCAACCAAGGTATGTGCCCTTGACCAGAATCAAACCTGGGTGGGACCTTTCAGTCCTCAGGCCGACACTCTATCCACTGAGCCAAACCAGTTTTGGCATAGACATATTTTTTTAAGTCATGCAGATTGACATTCTTTTTTATTATTAAATTACATTATAGTTTTTTAAATTTATTAAAAGCAGCTGTGATTAGAGACTTTGGAAGATACTGAAGTACGAAGAAGGAAATAAAGTACAGTAATCTGGAATACCATTACCCATTCATAACCATTATTGACATTTGATATTAGTGTTCTCTTTTTCAATGTTTATTATTTTTTTTGCTCTTTTATAGATTTGAAATTATGGTGCATATGTAATATTATGTCCTGTTTTCCGCTCACTTAGTGTATAGCATTTTATAATGTCATTAAATAGCTTTCAGAAACATTCTTAACTTAAATATAGTCTGTTGTAAGGGAGTATCTTAATTTATATTTATCCCTTCTTAAACATTTAATTTAATTTCTGTTTTATTTTTGTTACAAATATGGCTTTGATGAACATTTTAATATATAAATAGTCTATGCTTCTGGTTTTAGCTTCAGAATAAAGTCCTGAAAGAAGAATGGTTTGTTCAAAGGATATGAGGCATTTTAAGACACTTAATATAAATATTGCCAGATTGCTTTCTAGAATTATTGTTCCAATTTGTACTCCCAAAAGTCGTATATTAAGCTGCCCTTTCTGCTGCATCCTTAATTAGCATTTTTTATACTTGAAAATATAGTTTAACAACTCTGGACTAGGTTTTGTTTTCAAAGGGCAATTAAGAGTTAACTTGACAGATACCTCCTCCTCATTTTTAACATTCTAACCAAAAACTATAGAGCTTTCTCTATGGTATTTGTATTTTAAGAAAAGCATAGAATTGGTTGAATATGGTTACATAAAATACCTTAGGCACAAAGTAGTTGTAAATATATGTTTAAAATGTCTTCTTTGTGAATAGCTTTAAATACATAAATACCCGGATAGCAATTGTTTTGTGGTCCCAATAGCTTTCTGCAAAAACTCCAAGTGTACTTGAGCAAAGTATACTTGAATATCACCGTTAGATTAAATAAATAAATAAATATTTGTTGAACATCAACTGTGTTGTAAGAGGAAAGGCTTCCAGGAGTTTTAACTTAGATTTCTGTATTTTATCCCATTCCCCTTTGGTCACAAATAATATAGCCATTTCTTTTTTATTTATAAACAAAGTAGTCCACTTCTAGTCACTAACATATCACTATTTCATTTCTTTCATAGAATTATTTGTTATTAATCTAAAATTATTTATTTATTGACTTAATATTTGTTTTTGTTTTTTCTTTTAGACCATAAGCACTATGAGGGTAGAAACCTTGTTTGTCTCATTCACTATTGAATTTTGGGGTCTAGAGCATCTGGCAAGCACTGAAGAAAATATTCAGTGAATTAGTGAATTTTTAAGCTGAGTAAATTTACTTTTTGGCCTAAAAAGTAAACTGTGGTTATTAGTTTCAAACTTTTTCCTTGTCAGATTTTTTACCAATTCTGTTAACCCCTCTTTTTTTGTACTCCAGTCTATACTCTAGAATTGCTAGCAAAACAATTTGATGAATGACTACAAAGAATAGGTGAAATAGCAAGGGGTCTAATATGTATACTGATCACCACCTCTGACTAATTGAACTTATAAATTAAGCCATCATTCTTACTACTTACCTGGCACCTTTCCTGTTAGATGACAATGATTCTTTGCCTGTCCAAATTTTAATGAGGCTCCTGAATCTTCTTTTAGGCTCATCTATGTATGTACTTCCTTGTAAAATCCAGTGGTTTCCTTCGTTGGTTGGTTTGTTTTTTTAGTGTTTTTTTTTTTTCCCAAATATACTGTATTTTATTACAGAGAGGAAAGGAGAGGGATAGAGAATCAGAAACATCGATGAGAGAGAAACATTGATCAGCTGCCTCCTGTACACCTCCTACTGGGGATGTGCTTGCAATCAAGGTACATGCCCTTGACCGGAATTGAACCGGGGACCCTTCAATCCACAGGCTGACACTCTATCCACTGAGCCAAACTGGTTAGGGCTGTTTGTTTTTTTAAGTATATTTTTATTGATTTCATAGAGGAAGGGAGAAGGAGAGATAGAAACATCAGTGATGAGAATCATTAATCAGCTGTGTCCTGCACACCTGCTATTGGGGATTGAGCTTACAACCTGGGCATGTGCTCTTGACTGAAATGGAACCTTCAGTCCACAGGCCGAGGCTCTATCTACTGAGCCAAACCGGCTAGGGCATAAAATCCAGTTTTAGTAAGAACTGCCCCCTCTACCCCGATATCTCATCATCCTCAGATCTGATCAGGTTCTTCATTCTCCACCATCCACCAGGTGATGTCTGATCAGTCTGGCCTGTCTTCAGCAAGAATCCTGTTAGATCAATTTAGCCAGAATCTCCCTTCTCCTCTTAGCAATTTTCTACCCACCCACCCCTTGCCCTGGTGCTTGGCTATGCATTCCCACTTGCCCATGCTATATTTGGAATTGAGCCCAGTTCTTATACTGAGATGTCTTTTCCCCTATTGCAATAATCCTGAATAAAATCTGTTTTACGATGTTACTATCCAGCTCTGGTTTTCTTTCACATAGGTGAGTGATATATATATATATATGTATGTATTTATTTATTTTTGCAGAGGTCTATTGTCTTTTTATTTTTATGTCCACTTTCCCTTGCACTTAGTAGTTCCTTAGTAATGTTTTCTGAATGAATGAGTGATAGCTAGTGTGAACTCCTTCTAGATTTTCATGATCTTTGATATTTATAGTACGTGTCCTTTTCATTTTTTGTAGCTAGCAACAGCTGCTTTTTGTTATTAGGAACCTAAGAACAGACCCTTGGGTATGTTTATATATGGCTTTTATTCCTTACTGAAAGTTGGGTCATCTTATTAACACTAGTTGATTACTAAAGAAATAATCACATTATGACCAGCTCCAGAGAACTAACTCTTTGGATCTCAGTAACAGATTCCATTTTTATTTTATTCATCTTATTATTTTATTTTATTATTTTTTTTAATTCATTGATTTTTAGAGAGAAAAAGACAGAAATATTGATGTGAGAGAAACACATTGATTAGTTGCCTCCTGTACCAGTCCCAATTAGGGTCCGACCAGGGGCCCCGGGCCGGGGAGAAGCCTGCAACCCAGATACATGCCCTTGACTGGGATTGAACTCAGGACCCTTCAATCCTCAGGCTGATGCTGTATCCATTGAGCCAATCGGTCAGGGCTCCATATTTATTTTATTTTAAAAATACAAAATAAAGGTAGAGAGAGAGATACACATATGTGCAATAGAGAGTTAAATTTTTCATTTGTACATTGACCACTTTAGGTTATACTTCTGGCTGTGACAAAACTATTTAACATAGGTTTTACGAAATTACCCCAGTTATTAAAAATCATTCTCTAAATCTTGGAATTTCTTCAGTTCCCTCCCAGCATTTAGATAACTTTCTATTTTTTGAGCAAATACTATTTTTATCATTTATGCATTCTGCTGATTCTTGAGTACTTGAGCCTTTTCTTTGGCAGACTTGGCTTTTAGGACAACCTTTTTATGCATCCTTTTTTTTCCCTGTTCTAAGATCTCCACTTTCCTTTGGCAATATCTCTAAATATAGGATGTCTCCCCAAAAATGAATGCACACATTTTGAATAATTATAAAGGCAGTGTTTATTAAAATATATTTCATTTTCAAAATTGAGCTGTTATCTGTTAAAATATATATATATATATTTTTTGGGGGGCACCCCCTATATTTCCTTTGCCTATTATTTATTGCTTAGTTCTATAAAATGCTTGAATTTCACCCTGAAGACCAAGAACCATATTATGGATATGAATGCCATGGCCAGACACACCTGACCCACTTGTCAAACAGTATAGTTACAAATGAACTGAGTTGAATTCTAGTGAATGGCAACATCATTATTGATTTCACTTTTCTCTCAGTCTGTTTATACTACAGAAATGCTTTTGTTGTTTTTGAGAGGGCATCAGTTTGACCTCATAACTAGAGATATTTATTTATTTATCTATCTATCTATCTCTTTATTTTTGTGGGGGATAGGGTTAAGGGATGGCCTTGCTGAAGGAGCTGTGCAACTCCAATTGCCTGCCTTGTTAGCCTTTTATTGGAATTTTTATATTTATTTGTTTTGTTTTTTAATTTAATAAATCTTTATTGTTCAGATTATTACAATTGTTCCTCTTTTTTCCCCACATAACTTCCCTGCACCCAGCTCCCACCCCTCCCTCTGCCCTTGCCTCCCCCAACATTGTCCTCATCCATAGCTGTATGATTTTTGTCCAGTCTCTCTCTAGACCTCGTCACCCCTTTTCTCCTGAGAATTGTCAGTCCACTCCCTTTCTATGCCCCTGACTCTATTATATTCACCAGTTTATTCTCTTCATCAGACTTTTTATTCACTTGATTTTTAGATTCACTTATTGATAGATATGTATTCGTTGTTCATAATTTTTATCTTTACCTTTTTCTTTTTCCTCTTCTTAAAAAAGTACCTTTCAGCATTTCATCTAATACTGATTTGGAGTTGATGAACTCCTTTCGCTTTTTCTTATCTGTGAACCTCTTTATCTGCCCTTCAATTCTAAATGATAGCTTTCCTGGGTAGAGTAATCTTGGTTGTAGGTTCTTGCTATTCATCACTTTGAGTATTTCTTGCCACTCCCGTCTGATCTGCATAGTTTCTGTTGAGAAATCAGCTGACAATTGTGTGAGTGCTCCCTTGTAGGTAATTAACTGTTTTTCTCTTGCTGCTTTTAATATTCTCTTTTTGTCTTTTGCTCTTGACATTTTATTTTATTTATTTATTTTTTAATTTTTTAAAAATATATTTTATTGATTTTTCAGAGAGGAAGGGAGAGGTATAGAGAGTTAGAAACATAGATCAGCTTCCTCCTGCACGCTCCCTACTGGGGATGTGCCCGCAACCAAGGTACATGCCTTTGACTGGAATAGAACCTGGGACCTTTCAGTCTACAGGCTGATGCTCTATCCACTCTCCAAACTGGTTTCGGCAGCATTTTAATTAGGATGTGTCTTAGTGTGGTTTTCTTTGGATTCCTTTTGTTTGGGGTTCAGTGCACTTCCTGGACTTGTAAGTCTATTTCTTTCACCAGGTGGGGGAAGTTTTCAGTCATTATTTCTTCAAATAGGTTTTCAGTATCTTGGTCTCTCTCTTCTTCTGGTACCCCCATAATTCTGATGTTGGTATGCTTGAAGTTGTCTCAGAGGTTTCTTATACTACCTTCACATTTTTGGATTGTTTTTTCTTTTTTCTTTTCCAGTGGAGTGTTTTCTGCTTTTTTGTATTGCAAATCTTTGACTTGATTCTTGTGTTCCTCTAGTCTGCTGTTAGGTCTCTGTATAATATTTTTTATTTCAGTCAGTGTATGTTTAATTTTTAGTTGATCCTTTTTCATATTCTCAAAGGTCTCATTAAATTTATCCATCTTTTCTAGGAAATTCTGTAAAAACCATATAACTGGTTTTGAACTCTATATCTAGTCGTTTATTTTCCTCCATTTCTTTCGTTTGTGATCTTGTTCCTTTGTATCTCCATTTTCGCTGCTCCCTGAGTTGGTAGAGTAGTTTTGTGTGCTGGGTGTCCTATATAGCCCAGTAGCTCTGCCTCCCCAGTTACCTGAGGTAGACTCTCTTGGGACACCCCTTGTGGACTGTATGTACAGCCTTGTTGTAGTTAAGTCTTGATTGTTGGTATCACTGGGGGGAATTGACTTCCAAGCTAATTGGTTGTGAGGATCAGTTGTGTCTATGCTGCTGGGAGAACTTCTGTGCTGGAGTCAGCCTTATGCTACAAGACTTGCAAAAGCCTCTTTGCTCAGCTTTGATGGGGCAGAGTCTCAGGGCTGAGCAGACAGCCTTGGCTTCCCATCAATCCTGCCCTACTTGGCCCCTGGGTCTTAGTGTTCCTTGGTAATCACTGCGGCCCTCTTTGTGTGCACTCGCGTGCCTCCAGACCTCTGCCTTTCATGGCTTCCTGAGTTTCCTTGCATTCCTCCCTTTTCACGACAGTCCAGACTCCCTCTGTATCAATCTCACCTGAAACTGTGGTTCAGTGCAGTTGGAATTGGGGTTCAGTGCAGTCGGGAGTTTCTGTCTCCCTCCTGCTAGAGAAAGCCAGCCAGGCACTCTACTGCCTGTCCTCTCCATGCACTTGTCTTCATACCTCAGCTTTTTGCAGCTCCTCTGAGTCTCCGTGAGCCCCTCTCTTTCCTTCTAGTTGTAGAATTTCCACTCAGCCAGCTTTCCTGTGGTTCTGGATGATGTCCATTCTGTCTTTAGCTGTAGTTTTGAAATTGTTGTGCGAGGCAGCAGTTTAGATGTTCACCTATGCTGCCATCTTGGTTTCTCCCATAGCTAGAGATTTTTTAAAAGTATGAAGTAGAGCCAAAACCGGTTTGGCTCAGTGAATAGAGCGTCGGTCTGCGGACTGAGAGGTCCCAGGTTTGATTCCGGTTAGGGGCATGTGCCTTGGTTGTGGGCACGTCCCCAGTGGGGGGCGTGCAGGAGGCAGCTGATCAATGTCTCTCTCTCATCGATGTTTCTAGCTCTCTGTCCCTCTCCCTTCCTCTCTGTAAAAAATCAATAAAATATATTAAAAAAAAAAGTATGAAGGAGAAATAAGCAATGGCATTCATTGTATATAGCAATTGATACAACAGACTGGGAAAGGAGGAGAAATTAGTTTTGTTTTGTTATTTAAAAATTTGTTTTTCATTTTATCATTAATTTTTAATTCTTACCTGAAGACATGCTTTTACTGATTTTGGAGAGAAAGGAAGGGCGAGAGAGAGAGAGAGAGAAGCATTGTTGTGAGAGTAAAACAACAACCAGATGCCTCCTATTCATGCCCCAACTAGGAATGGGTCCTACAGCCTAGACATGTGCCCTCACTAGGAATCAAACCTTTGACCTTTTGGTGACCTTTTGATGTTCCAACCAACTGAGCCACACTAGCCAGGGCAAAAAAGTAAGTATTTGTTGATTTGAGAGAGAAAGAGAGAGAGAAACATCGATATGAGAGAAATTTGAGAGAAACATCAATCAGTTGACCATACTGAACCTGCAACCTGGGCATGTGCCCTTACAGACAATCGAACTGATCTACATTGGCCAGGAAATATATATATGTATATACACACATATATATATAATATATATATATATATATTTTAACATTAGCTAGAAATTTCTTAAAGTAATGCTACATGTCATTATTGTTGCTAAGTATTTAATATTTTAAAAAGACAAATTATTTTAAAGTGAAAAGCAAGAATGATGAAAAAGAAAAGGCACAAGAGATTGAGAGAATGATTTAAGAATAATTGTGGGTACTTAAAGAGGGCCTCCTTCCTCCCATTGTGATCTCCCTTTGGTGAAAATGGCAAACAAAAGCCAGCAAATAGGGAAGGAAGCCGGAAATCCTAGTTAGTGACTGTCAGATTAGAATATTTAAGTCATAAAAATGCATGCTTCTATTACATTTTAATGCTTTCCCTCCCCCCAACTTGGTTTTGTTCCCCTTTAAATTGCTTTAAAAAGTTATGATTTTTCATCTCTATTTCCTAGTGAAGAATCAGATAAATAAAATTTAGAAGGCATATACACTATTATACTGTGATTGTGCAAAACCAGGTAAATTTTTGAATTTTATGATTTGGGGGAAACCATTCTAGAATTTATTGCATTACTTCCTATGCTAGTACTGCCCCACTCCTCAGCCAGGAACCTTTTCCTCCTCTAGGTAGAAAACTGAAAAAAACTTAGCCTCAAATAACAAAACTAAGATACAAATAAGGAATCTTGTCTGGTCCTTATATCTCCTCTATTCCTTGTAGATAATTACTTCCTGGCTGAAAATATGTTAGAGAACTTTGTTGAAATAAAATCTCATTTTGTGATTATATTCAGAAAGCAGGTTCTGGGATTAGGAAGTGAAATTATCTCCAGCACGGCAGTTGTAGGATTTTTTCCGGAGATAAATGGCTTTTCAGAAATACTCTGAATTTTCAGTTATAATGACCTTGGTCTTTGCATTTATTTACTTTTATTTATTTTTTGTACTATGTTGTAGTTCCAGAAAGTGCTAAAAAATCATCATGTATTTAAAACAAACAAATAAAACAGAAAAATCCCCTTGTCCTGAGGCTATGTGAAGAAAAATAAAGCTCTCATTTTCACAGTACCCAATCATCAGCTTGAGCTGGCCTCTCAGGAACACAATTTATTGAAGCAATTTATCCTGGCTAAATGCGATATAAATCTGTGTACACCTATGTACATGCAAGCTCTCCTCCATTATAGCAATAATGCCGCAGCACCAGTTTCTTCATAGTTAGACCCTGTTCCTGTCACACTGAAAGGTGACTAAAAAGCCCTTTCTATTTTACGGACACCCCACAATTTTAAACACAGATTGGTTGTGGAATTACTGATCAGACTACCAGAAATACTGTTTTCTAACCCCAGAGTGAGTCTTAAGAGAGTTGAAGAAGCGTTGTTACCTAGCTACCCTCTGAGTTTTAAGCATGGTATTCTGATTACCAGATCTAGTCTAGCACTTTCATATTTTATTTTAACACAGGCCTGACTAAAGTTAACCTGACATTTTGGGTTGTCTCCAAGATAAAAATGTGAAATTTGGTTATAATTCTGAAGGCATATTCAAATTTTAGTTCTTTCTCTTTCACCTTTTCTTGTTCATATTTCTTCATATACCTTTCTCTTTTATAGAAGGATGTTTGAAAATGTCCTTTAAGAATTTAGCCTATAAAGACTGTTTTTATGTCCCCTCCTTTTCCCCCTGACCTTTTCAAAGTACTGTTTTATTTATTTTTTTATATTTCTAATTTTTGTTCACCTCCACCTCTATTCTTATTCTTAGGAGAGATAATGAAAAATTTCCCCAACCATTCATATTGGAATTATTGTTCTTTGACAAAGAATTTCTATCAGCATTGCAAGAGTTAGCTTCAATAATTAAAAAACAACAACAATATAAACCCTGTTAAATTCTTTAGAGAAATAGAGAGGATGGATGGTGATGCCTTTTAGTGCCATTTCTTTATCCCCTGCAGCAGCACACATCTGTTGGCTGCAACCGATCAGCCCAAGAACTCTGGCCGAGAGCAGCACAAACAGCCGGAACATATTCACCCAGTAAACCCCCAAAGAGTCGACATTTGTTTTATTGCTGCTTTTAAAAACCTAGCCATAAATAGAATCAGAGGGGGAAGGGCACCGATATTTCTCCATTTGCCATAGACTATTGGTGGGGGGAGAAGGAGGCTCCCCTTAGGGAGAGATGGTTTTTATTTTTATTTTTTATTAATGAAAATTATTTCCCGTGTAGCCCAATAGGATGGGTGCTTTGTTTTCTTTGGCAATAATCTGGGATAAACGGCCCTTGCCAACCGTCTCCTAGTTTATACACCAGGGAGCCAGATTATAGCCCTGTAAAATGGAGCACCCCTCCTATAATCCCTTAATTAATTAAATGACAAATTTTGGTCTTCTCTAGTTCAGAAATATGGTTTCCGCATCGAGCGTTCAGTGGATTTATTGACATAGGGAACTGCACTGGTTGTAATTCAGCAGACTGGAGAAGTGTGTTATATACTGTAGCAGAAAGAAGGAAAACCTAGCAAAAGGTTTGGAATTCCTTGACTATTTAGGTCTAAATTTTTCTAATTAAAAGTTTCAATTGAGGCACAGTAGATCATATGCCACCTGTCTCATATGTCTCCCCAAAGTAGCCTGTGTTTACAGCTTTGATAGATAGCATTCTTGGAACACCTGTTTCTAGGGTTGATATTTTTGAAGCACTTTTTTTAAAACTCCAGCATATTTAACATAACTTTTCCCCCTACCTCCTCCTCCTCAGCTCCGCTCTGCTATATGAAATATGGGAGACGACAGACCGTTTGTGTGCAATGCCCCGGGCTGTGGACAGGTACGTTTACAATATACTTTATTGTGAATGTCTCGTTGTGAATCAAAGTGGCTGTTTTATCACTAAGGCAAAGAGTTTAAAGCCGGTATTTTACGTGATCACTGGAGGTAATCAGATCAGAGGATTTGCAGTGTGTAAATCCAAGTTATGAGGAAGTGTAGGCACTCTACTGTAATGAAATCTGCCTTTCTCTCTTTCATATTGTTATTCTACTGGTGTTTGTTTCCCAGCAGTGTTGAGGAATACACGTTGCTCTCTCTCCTTTCTAAACCTATCCATCTAAATATAAAGCCAAGTTTTGAAATATCTTCTCCTCGACGTTCATGGATATAAAAGTCAGTTTAATATATTTGGATAGGCTGCTGAGAACGCACCAATTCATTGTTAACCCCAATTTGCCAGAGTCTATTTGGATTTTTTACATATGAAAAAAAAAAAGTTTCTTTTGACTGTTGATTCAGAAAATCACTGTTAGCTACTATGGCAGATATCTAAGAAAGACAAATCCAACATAGAACCTGAGATCCCATAGCAATATATAAGCTGCAAAATTTCTCAGCCATTTTCCCTGCTGCCATGTTGTTGTTTGTGAATGTGTATATCATATGTCAGATATTTTTCATCATATACTTTTTTAATAAAGTAATTTTTTAAAACTGCCTTTTCCCCCCCATTTTGTACTTTCTTCTTCCTATACCCTCCCATATTTCTGTGTTCCACAAAGGATGAATAAAGGAATACAAAGAAAGTTTTCTCTATCTTCATGAATTGATATTATAGATCCTGAAGGACTAAATTCTGTTCAGTTAGAAATATGTCATGTGACTGTCCAGTGACACTTACTGGTGGTATGTGAGATTGCAGACTAGTTCTATTAAACATTGGAAATACTTAGACAAAAAGAAGAGAGAGTTAAGTTCCAGAGATTCCTAAGAATTGGAATTTGAGATGTGGATGAGATGGGAATGGTGACAAGGAATAGGCAGAGGATGATTTCAAATTCCAGTAAATGCTGAAATTTTCACAAAAGACTGAAAAAGCATTTTATTTTGAAGTATTCAGCATTGTAGGGTGTATTTCCTTCCTTTTCAAAGTTTTCGGGTTTATTGTTGACTGCTTGTTTTCTCCATGTGGTTTATACTTTCTTTTTAACAATAGAAGCCACTTGGGGATCTAGAGTAAATTTGTTTCACTTTCCAGACATCTGTATTGGAGTACATATCTGAACTTGATCCCTTCAAAATTTTGTGTGAATTTATTGCTAAAAGTGTAATGTGACTCGCATAATTGATACCTGGTACCTTTTTCATTTTTCTTCTTTACTTTAAAAACCTGCATTTTTGGTGAAAATATATATTTTTTTCTCATACTTATTTTTATTTTTCTTCGCTTATTATTTAAGCCACTCTATGCCTATAATCTCTCTTATATGTTTTGTACCTAAAACCATCCAGACAAGGACTTAAAGAAATAAAAATGGATGATAAAAATAAAGGAACACATGGGAAAAGAAAGCATCTCTTAAGCTCTCTGATGATGAAAGATCTGAATAATGTTTCTTCAAGCTGTCTCATCAGAAAAGAGTAGTTTTCACTGAAATTTGAGAGCTGGGAGAAGCGTGTTTTGTTTGTTTTTTGTGGAGTTGTGTTGTTTTTTTCATTTAGGACTAGAGGTCGGAAATCAGTAGGTACTTTTCACTTTGGTTTCTTAACATTGTTGAGTTGTTTACCATAAGCCTTTTTCTTCCCCTACTACTTCTTCCCGTTTCTGAATTGTTCATTGGTATTTTGGTTGTTAGATTAATGATAAACTCTGGTGTAGGTCTTGAAGACATTTTCCCCCCAATAGTGCAGAACTTCGGAAGACTGCTGCCTTCTTTTGGAAGTTACTTACTTGTTTCATAGAAAAAAGATAGAAAGCTACAACTTAAGGTTTTGAAGGTAGCCAGATTTTTTACTTTCTTGCATGCTAAAACTTTATGGTCAGATGAAATTGCAATTCTTTAGTTATATTTTAGTCTTCTTCCAAGTTTTTCCCACTATCTGGTAACAAATAACTATAGAGTGGGATCCCTGCAGGATTTACTGCTATATGAAATAGTGAAAATCTAGCAGAGAAGATAAATTTGGTACAGTGAACTACCCTTGGCCTGTCATCCTTGAAAATGGTTTCATTCCAGAGACACCTGGAGGCCTTTAAGCTATTTATAGATCCTTGTCATTGATTCAAATTCTTTATTCCAGAAATATTAAAATAATAAAGAGGCTAAGTCCCAGAAAGGATAATAAGGACCGTGATAATTTTTGTTAGGCATGGTTTAGAACTTAATGCTCTAAAAGTCTCAAAAACCAGTGGCTTCTATCAGTTAGAGGAAGAAAGAATGAAAACAAATTATAATTCAAGAGTCTGATCCTTAAAAACCAACCAACAAACAAAAACTATAGGATTTTTGCATTATGTTAATATCTGTTGCCTGCCCAGGCTTTACCCCAGGTACCCCCAAACTCAGAAAACATCTTACACTTTAATATTAAGTTAGGAAGGTGAAAGGAAAATTCACCTAAAATAGACTAGTGGATTATGCTCTCCACCATATAATCAAAACCACCAGGCTTTCAATGGATACATAAACATGTTTTGGTTGCTAGGTCTTTAATGGCTGTTATTTTTGGATTCTATTCATGATCCACTTCCCAACAGTAAGTCTAATGTGACACAGCTGAGTTCTAAATATGCTGCCTGTACTTTTTTTTAGAGATGGCTGCTAAAGGTTCTGTTCTCTGCATTCTTATCTGAAAAGACAGGTGATAACGGCTTTTCTCTGTTGAGACTCTCTCTTGAACCTCATCACCTTCATAAAGAGGAATTCAGGGAAAGCAATATTCCTACTGATATCTCTCTGTGGACTGCGGCAGCAGTGGTAGTTAACAGAGCTGCCTCCAGAGAATGGGTTAGTGTTGTTAAGGCAATCGTGCCCCAGATTCCCTGTGACAAAGGGCTGGTTAAATTTGAGTTGTATGGGTTTTTGATGTGATGGTTAAATGATAGCATATACAGGGTGGGGCAAAAGTAGATTTATAGTTGTTTGTATGGAAAAATACAATAATAAATAAATTATAATACAAGAATAACCTCTGTGTTTTGCATATCACAACTGTAAACTTACTTTTGCCAACCGTTTATTTTTAAAACATTGTGACTATAAAATGGCTTTGCCTGTGTATGAGTGTTAAATAATAGAAATATAGTTTGTGGCTGAATCCAGCAAATCTTGAGGGTTTTTTTTTAATGCTTTAGGGAGTACTTTTATTTGAAGGTGGATTATAAAGGAGGAAAAATTACTATGTATTGGTCAGTAGTCTTGAATTTGAGATATTATTTCATGAGGATGCAGTTAGATAACATACCTTTTGGATGCTTCTTGTCCAATTCTTATTTTCAGTAGTCATCCAATTTCATATTTCTATACCTCCTCTCAAGCATAGATAGATACTGTATTATAGTACAAATTATTCATATTCAAGTAGTCTTTCTGGTTATCATAATCAAGTCACTGAGCAGAAGCTGGTCATATAAGCTATTACTTAAAATATCTATTTCCTTAAAAACGGGAACATATTTCCTATAAAGAGATACTACTTACTGGATAGAATCATCCTATTATTAGTCATTGAGAAATGTTTCTGCAATAACTACTCTGTATCAATGCTGTCCTTTTAAGGAAAAATCCTTTGAATGTTTCTTTGTACAGTGTGACCATAAGGGCTGTTACTCTCCCCCCCCCCTCACCCTCACCCCCACTCGGAGGATATCTACCTCTAGAGCTTTTCTTCTCCCTGAGGACATTTAGGTACAAGTTGGGGTTCTGTTCATACCTTTCTGAGTCATGAAATATAATTTGCTCATGGAACTCCTGTTTTCCCTTTCTAAGGCCAAGAATATCAGTAGAGCCCTAGTTGTGGGATTGAGGGCAGTTTCTTGTACCTCCTTATCTTGTCATATAGTAGGAATAATGTTTATGATGCTGTAGTCCTGGCTTCACTTGGCATTTAACCAACCTCCAATGCTGTTTATTGCTTCGTATCCTCTGCCTCCATGAACATTATCCCTTAAATCTCTATTGCCTTGTAATATATGAGGCAACAAATAGCTTCTATGATTGGTTAAATGCTGGCATGCTACAAAGGTATATGTTTTACTGCCTATATAACACAAATCTATAGAGATTATTCCTGTTATCCCAGCCTTCCCATTAAATGGGCCATACTGATACTATGGGACTCTGGATTTTTAATTCTATCCCTTTGGCAAGTTTCCCTATTAACTGGCATTAGCACAAAAGAAAGGCAAGGAAGAATGGGTTGGTGTTGATTACTGATTTTTTTATATTAAGGGAGCATCGTGAACTGGAGAATAACAAGGGAAGAAATGGCTCTGGTAGGGAAATGCCATTTATGGTGGTATATGCTATCTTTACATACTTCGACAGGTGAGGGCAATTTCAGGCAAACAAATAAGCCTTTCTTTCTCACCCTCTGCCAAGAGTTTTTTTAAAAATTCAAATTTTTATTTAATAATTCATATTTCATTCAATAATTCATCCAGTTCCCATCTGGTAACAGTGCCTGCATGCTGTCAGGCAGCTGAAAATACACTGCATTATACACAATTAGGCCAAATGCTAACCTTGTTTTTTGTAATAATATGTTGATTTTGCAATAGCTTTCAGTTCACTCTGAATATGCTGCAGTTTTATGTAACCTTGTGATGGACGTAGACCACTGTTATGCATTGTGTAGATAAAATTGGGAAGGGTAAAAAAAAAAACGTAGAGGTTTTAGGAACTAGGAATTAAATCCAAGTTTTTAAACGTCAGATCTGGCACACTTGACACCTATTTTTAGAAACATCTAGGTGATTATTTTAGTTTTCCATGTTATATTTTTTATTATATTACTAAAAACATGGTAGATGAAAAGCATTCTTGTTCCAGTCTGCCTCAAAAAAAGCTGTATAAACCTAATTGGAGCTATACCCAAGAAATTAAGATAAACTTTTTTCATTTATTCAGTTATTTTTCTTGGATATGACTTAATATTTGGAATGAGAGCCCAGAAACTGTTCTCAGAGCATTGCTGTTAGGGGAAAAAAATCCCGTATGTTTATATCTCAGTTCTTCCTAAATTAGGAGAGGGACGCTTTCCGGCTCCCTTTTTTACAAACTGCCGAGTTTATAAAGTGCCTTCTGGATCTAAGATCCTGTCCTTTATTAATTCTCATTTGCCACCCCTGAAAAACCACATATGAGTAGGTTGTTCACTTACAAAATATTGTCATCATTGTATAGAATTCTTCATTCTTTTATCAAACACTTCCAGCTAATGTGGCAGATAGAAGAACAGCCAGTGTGCTCCCACTCTCTAGTTAGTGTGTTTCTTTAATGCAGATTGACTTGCTCAGCAGTTGCGTTTTGTCTGAAGCCCTTGTTAGGGCCTGCTCTGTATGTGGATTCATAACACATCTGTGTGTACATCTACAGTGCTGTATAAATAATAATAAGTAATCACCAGATGGCCTATAACTGCTCCTCTGGACCCACTGGGTCTCTTGAAGCTGTTAAAAAAGTCTTCTGGCGTTTTGCTGGGGAAAACATGTCATAGATTTATTTAAAAAAAAAATTCAACTCACAACTGGTGTTTAGGACCAGATATTGCTGTCTGTGTTGTAAATATTTAACAGGCTTTGTACAATGACAAGTAAAAGCGCCATTACTAACCACACACAGTGGCTGTGGAGCTCTTCTTCCCTCCCGGCCATTTAGAAAGGAAACAAAATGCCGATAAATTGTGCATTATGAATTAAGGTGCAAGAGATGCTCTTTGGAAGCTCTTTCATAGGAGAAGAAAGAGAGCTTACACATTCTGCTCCATGGATGTAACTGGGCAAATTTAAGCTTTTTAACCATATGCCAGTGATTTAAAACACAACGCCCCTTTTAAATTAGATTTTATAATATAAGAAAAGCCCGTTGAGCTGGAGTTTGGTCAGAGCCTGGTTTTTATCTTAATTGAGTCTTTACAACCAAATCATAAAACCCTTTGAAAGGGTTACAGTTGTGTTAGTAAATACTTAGGTACATTTTTAGATTTGGTTATATCTAAAAATTTCACATATATTGTTTGCCAATATTGTTTATAAAGCAAAACATCTTTATTTTGTCCTCTTTTTATTCATTTTTTGTTAAAAGGGTTATATATTTTGGGTGTTTTTTTGGGGGGGGAAATTTTTATTCTGGTTTTCAGCTTACACTTTTCCGTGTTATATTTTGCTATTACTAACCCTTTTGCTCCAGTAGTATTCCAGGGTACCTGGTTACTATAGGAATGCATGTTTTTAAAAATCAAAATAGAGGTGGTTACCTATAAATTTTAGTGTTTTTAAATTTTTATCATGACAATAAGGTTTTAAACAGAAATTGGATATCTTAGGTTTCTAGCCTAGTTTCCTTTTGTTTTTTTGAGGGCTAAATCTATTTAACCACAGAGGAACTGTCCTATAAATTATAGCACATGGCTGTTATTTTTTAGTTAGGATGTATAGAAAGCTTTTCTCTTTCAAAAGCTAATCTTGAAGAAATGACATACAAAGCGTAAGGGAGAAATGCTGTTGTTAATAGATTGTTGTATATAGATTTCACTTGTTAAATTTTCTCTAACAAAATTATCAAGTTAAATATAGGATTTCAAGAAAAAAAGAGTTACAGAGAAAAGATGGAAGTGTTGGGGTTTATTTCTTTGTAATAGTGCTTTCGTGTTTTTACTTTGAAATTTCTTTGTGCAGTGAACTATGTAAGCTTCCTAAGATTATGCTTTGGTAAGAATCTGGACTGTTTGCAATTGTGGTGTGAAAGTACAAAGAGAATGTGGATGACTTTGTGAAATTAGCCCATTCCCAGTCTGGCACACTGTGTCCTGTGTTGCTCCTGATTTTGCTGGCAGATTGAAGAGCTAAACCAACTTCTGCTCTAAAAACTAAAGTTGCCAGCTAACATTCTAGCTTTTAAATCTTGTAGTTCACATAAATGATGTCAGATTTTGAGCAAACATAGTTCTGTCTTTCCATCTCAGGTGGAATTTGCAATTCCCTATGTTGGAAGGAAAGAGTTCTCCCTTTTTGCCTTTGAAAACTGAAGTAGCTCTGCAGGGAAAGTCTGTAGAATAAATCCTTTGAGTCATTGTAGAACGCTTGAATGCTCTGTTTGGCATTCAGCAGATTGGCTGTTGGAATCAGAGCTCTGCTTATCAAAGACATGTCTCTGGAAGAACCATTTATGTTATTCCAGAGAGAATCATCTTGTGGCAAAAGGAAGGCCTCCTTTTCCTTCCCATTGATTTTTTCCAGAGAGGAAGAGAGAGGGATAGAGAACCAGAAATATCCATGAGAGAGAGACATCGTTCAGCCGCCTCCCACACACCTCCTACTGGGGGTGTGCCTGCAACCAAGGTACATGCCCTTGACCGGAATAGAACGTGGGACCCTTCAGTCTGCAGGCCGACACTCTATCCACTGAGCCAAACCAGTTTCGGCTGAAATCTTCTTTTGATACTGGGCAATTATCCTTTGATTTTCCTGAAAAACAAACAAGCAAACAACTTAAATCTACCATAAAGATTGGCACCAGTGTTGGTTGCAGACTTGGTTACAATGACAAACTGATTTCTTGGCTACAGAGAGGGGCATCAGGGTGACATTCATAAGTTTACTTGAGGATTAGTGGGGATTTTTCTGCTGAGTACCTCAGTGCCTCTTCTAAGTTTGGTTTCCCTTCTAAGGAAGATAACATTTGCTTTAGTTTTTGCACACCAGTCACTATAAAAATGATGTGAGAATTGTCTTTTTCTTTTTCCCTCACTTCTTCATGCCTCTTTCCTTGTTTTTAGTTACTGTCTTCTCCAGTTTGTTATCAAGCGCTATAATCTAATTTTGTACTTTTTGCCTTCTACTTGCACAGCTTGCCTTGGCTTGTATTAGCTATTGTACCTGGTAGGGATTATTAACCAGCATTTTCTCTACCTTAAAAAAATAATAGGTTCTTTTTTAGATTTGTTTTATATTTAAAAGAAAAAAAAGGAGTGGAAAGTAAATACAGAGTTCCCATATACCCCCATCACTCCACTCCTTCTACCACCAAATCTTTTTACTGTGGTATGTTTGTTACAACTGATGAACCAGTATTGTTACATTATTATTAACTAAAGTTTACATTAGGGTTCTCTTTTGGTGTTGTACATTCTGTGGGTTTGGACAAATGTATAACAACATGTATCCATTATTACAGTATGGTACAGAATGGTTTAAGAATTCTTATCTTTTTTCCCCTTCTACCCGGCCCCTAGTAACTCCTGATCTTTTTGCTATCTCAATAGAGTCATGCAGTCCTCTAATTTTTAAAGTTGTAAGCAAATAATCATGTGATTGAGAATAGCTGGAGAAACAGGGACAATAATTAGACATGTGAGGTCACAGCTCCACAGTCACTCTAAAAGTCCAAGAATCTATCCAGAGATTTAGATGGCCACCCTTTCTTATCTATCTCTTTGATATTAAAAGATTTGGATTGCCTAGTGACAGTCCTACTGGTTCTAGGTATTCAAATAAGGACAGAATAAATAATTAATTGGCTATATTTGGGATGTCAAGGTATTAGGCCTAGGCAAAGCAAGAGGAAGTAGAGCCCTTTTCATTTGTTAAGGACAGTAAAGTCTCTCCTCTCCCCTCCCATAGGCAGCTTTATAGGCAATTTGAAAGTAAACAGGAAAGATTACATATCTAGAAATAAACCCTTGTACATTTTTTTTTTTGCTTACATTTATTTTACACTAGTATCCCGGTGCACAGATTCGTGCACATTAAAATGAAATTAATTAGAAGGTGGCTGGCAGGCCGGACACGTCCTGGAGCCAGCCTCCTGGGCCCCTCCCCAGTGGGCTGCACCTGGGCAGTGCCATGGCTCAGAGGGCATCTATGAAGTGAGCAGGGTCCCTCCAGCAGGTGGGATCCCTTGGCCTGGTCTCTGGGGATCGGGCTGCTATTGGTCAGAGCGTCTGCCCCCTGGTGGTCTTTGTGCATCAGAGCTACCAGTCAGACAGTCACTTAGCTTTTTATAGTAGCCCTGCACACAAATCTGTGCGCCAGTAGCTCTCTGGAGGGCCTGGTTGCTCCGTGCCCACTGCCCAGAGGTTCTCGTAGCCCAGAGGCCCATCTGTGCCCCAGCCTGCCCAGAGGCCCTTTGCAGCCAGGGTGGAATGCTTGCCTTGTCACCACGGCAACAAAGCAAGCATTCCACCAGGCTGCTCACACTGCTTGCTCTCAGTGGCCACCCCCCACTCGCCCTTCCCCCCTTACTCCTTCCTCCCCTCTTGGTTGGGACTGGGGGACTCCAGCGGGCCTGAGAGGACTGGGTACTGCCATCTTGTGGCTACGGGTGCTACCATCTTTGTGGTAGAGTGATGGATAATTTGCATATTACCCTTTAATTAAATAGGACTAGGACCACAAAATTCATGCACAGTGGGGGGGAGGGTTTCCCTCAGCTGAGCCTGCACCCTCTCCAATCAGACATCTCTCTTACAACCTGGGACTGCTGGCTTCTAACCACTCACCTGCCGCCTGCCTGATTGCCCCTAATTGCCCTTCCCTGCCAGCCTGATCTCACCCCCAACTGCTCTCCCCTGCCAGCCTGATCGCCTCTAAATGCCTCTGTCTCAGCCTTCACCACCATGGCTTTGTCTGGAAGGAAGTCGGATGTCCAGAAGATGGCTGGTCAACCTGCTCTAATTAACATATTACTCTTTTAGTAGTCTAGATAGTTTATATAGGATAGGATTGCTTAAATGGGGGAAGGAAGCCTTTTTTAGCAGGAGGAGATGCTCTTGGCAAACAAGAACACTTAATCCCTATATCTGGACTGATAGCCATCTATATATGCACTATACTACCAAACCGGTCATGAAAAAATTGAACTGCTTTTTTACACCTTATACCAAACAGCTATTCCCCTTAAAGCCCCTCCTCAGCCCCCACCTTAGATTCTGCCTTCACAGTTCTCCCAGATTAGGTTCTGATTGGTCAGGTTCTATGCCAGTCAGTATCAAAAGCTCTGCCTCCTAGGCAGCCATTGGCTCCTCACACTTCACCCAGATTTGGTTCTGATTGGTTGGTTTCTGTCATTCAGCATCTGTGAGCCTGTCTCTAGGCCTGATCAAAGATGTGGGCTAATCAGCAACCCCCAAGGAGGCCTGGAGAGAAACAGAGGTGTGACTGCTGGTGAAGCCAGTAGAAGAAGAGAAAGGCAAGGACTGATCAACAGCTGCCACAGAGGCTGGAGATCAGGCCCTGCCTCTCTCTCTGCAGGCCTCTCTCTGAGCCTAATCTGCAGCCCCCTCGGCAGTCAGTGCTGGGTCGTTGTGCCAGCACCAGCTGCAGTCAGTGCTGGATCTCCACAGCAACCCAGCACTGACTTCCGCTGTTAGGTTGAGTCTTGGTCGTTATGGACCCTGGCTCTTTAAATATATAGATTATTTTTTAAATAAATCTTGGTTGAATAAACCCTTGTACTTATGCATTAAATAAAAATTCATGTAAATTAATGTTATTTAGCCCTGACTAGTATGGCTTAGTTGATTGGGCATTGTCCTGTGCACCAGAAGGTCACCGGTTCATTCTTAGTCAGGGCACATTCCCAGGTTGTAGGATTGATTCCCATTGGGGGCTGTGCATGAGGCAGCTGATTCATGTTTCTCTCTCTCTCCTTTCCCCTTCCTCTTTCTCTAAAATCATTAAATAAACTTTTTTTTAAAAAAGTATAGGAGGTATAACTCACTCTTTAGTACAAATTAGTTTAACCACAGATGTAATATTGGCTACATAAAGTTTTCATTTGGGGTTAGGAGATAATAGATGAGAACTGGTTTAGGTGGAAAGGCCCCAAAGCAAAGGAGACATGGCAACTTATGAGAAGGTTTTGGGCTATCTCAACTTCCGTCTACTATAAGCTTGATGAGAAGTATAAATCTTAAGAGCCCCAGTACACACTAGAAGCAATTTAATTCTCTTTGGACAGAAAGAGAGACATTTTCTCCTTTTCTTGCTCTGGAAAATTTAGATTGATAAAATATGGGGAAATGGGAGTGACCTGATTTCTCTAGTTTTAGGATTCAAGTTTCCTGTCTACTTAGAATTCAAACTACCTGTTGTCGGGTATGGTCTCTTTTCATAGAGATATTGACTCTTTATCTACTAGATTTGGCTACATATGAGAATTTTCCATTCTTGGCTTTAATACTAATTTAATTTTCTTATTTATTGAATCTAACTGACTCTGAGTTAAGATGAACATTGGCCTAGGAAAGCTCTATATACCATGATCTTCAAGATCAACATAATTAGTGCAAACCAATAGCTCATGTATACATACATACACATACAACTTAGAGGAAATGTTGTATTTATATAAAGTGCAGGAAAATTATATTCCACCCAGGGATCATATGAGGGGTATGGGAGAGAACAAATTACAATAAAAATTACTTAACTTTATCAAAATGATAACAATAACAACCATAACAATAAGAGAAGCTAACTGAATTCTTATTCTGAACTGTGGAAAAGTGCTTTACTGGTATTATTTAATTCTAGAAATATCTTGGGGAGGATAAAATATTATCCCCATTTTACAGATGAGAAAAGAGGCTCAGGTTAAATAATTTGTACAAGGTCACACAATGTTTTGTGATGCAACTGCAGTGCAAACCCAGACAGACTAGTTTCAACTGCTTTCTTATTTTCCATATACATGTAAATATATATATCTAGTATAGAAAAATATGGGTAAGTAGTAGTTTTTTTGGTAAATGGGACAGATGCAGTTAAGGAAGGTCTCCCTATAGTTTGCTGCTGACCTAGGACTGAATGCCATACCAGAGAGAGCTCGATTGACTGCTGAGCTCTGCCTGTACAAAAAGATAAGAATTCTTTTTTTAAAATTTAATATGTTTTATTGATTTTTTTACAGAGAGAAAGGGAGAGAGATAGAGAGTTAGGAATATCGATGAGAGAGAGACATCAATCAGCTGCCTCTTTCATGTCCCCCAATGGGGATGTGCCCTTGACCGGAATCAAACCTGGGACCCTTCAGTCCACAGGCCGATGCTCTATCCACTGAGCCAAACTAGTTTTGGCAAGATAAGAATTCTTGTTTTAAAAAAATGTATTTTATTAATTTTTTTTACAGAGAGGAAGGGAGAGAGATAGTTAGAAACATCGATCAGCCGCCTCCTGCACGCCCCCCATTGGGGGAATGTGCCCACAACCAAGATACATGCCCTCGACCAGAATCGAACCCGGGACCCCTCAGTCCGCAGGCCGACGCTCCATCCACTGAGCCAAACCAGTTTTGGCAAGATAAGAATTCTTAAAAGACCTATCTGCGGAGGCCTTAATCTATAATTTTTTTTTAATCTGCCTGGGAATGCTACTGAAATGTAGCTCTCTGTGAAATAAAGAACCATTGTTTTGCAGCAGGGACATGATTTTAAGATGGGAAAGAAAACTAATTCTTTTTAAGCCTTACCTATTGATTTTTAGAGTGTGGAAGGGAGGGAGAGAAGGAAGAGAGAGAGAGAAAGAAAAAGGGGAAGAGACAGAGGAGGGAAGGGGGGAGAGAGAGAGATATGTATGAGAGAGACACATCAATAGTTTGCCTCCCGCCGAGACCGGTTTGGCTCAGTGGATAGTGTTGGCTTGCGGACTGAAAGGTCCCAGGTTCGATTCCGGTTGGAGGCATGTACCTTGCTTGCGGGCATATCTCCACTGTGGGGGTGCAGGAGGCGGCTGATCGATGTCTCTCTCTCATCGATGATTCTGACTTTCTATCTCTCTCCCTTCCTCTCTGTAAAAAATCAATAAAATATATATATTTTTAAAAAAGTTTGCCTCCCACAAGACCACATGTACCTGGGACCTGGACTAAAGATCGAATCTGCAACCAGATACATGCCCTTGAATGGGAATTGAATCTAGGACCCTTTGATTTGTGGGCTGATACTATAACCACTGAACAACATCATCCAGGGCAAGAAAATTTATTTTTGGCCAACCAGAAATATAGAAAACTGGAACCTAAAAATCAGAGCTTCAGCATCCTCCACTAATAGGCCCAAAGAAGCATTGTAGAGTCATCTTTGTAAATTCTAGACTGGATCACTTTCTAATTCATATTCCCTTCTTCTCCATCTTAGTTTTATGCCTGTAAGTTCCCAAACTCAAAGAATGGGTCTAGGTATCTTGCTTTGTATAGTGCCATGTAATAGTGCAGCTTTTGTTATGGTGGCTGCTATACAAATTGGTAACAAGAGGGAATATGACTAAGGTGAAATTATGGTATGATTTAAAGCACTTTAACAGTGTGATGAGATGTATTTCTTACCCAGTGATTGCTAGCTTATTTATTCTCTGATGTTCTTGACATATGATAGATACATGAAGGATCTTACTTGTTGAATAATATAATTATTCTCCACTCACATTTCACATCCTCTCCTTCTTTTGACTTCATAGCACTGCCATATATCTGCTCTTTGCTCACGAACTGTGGTGTGCTAATGCAGTGGACATATAAATTATTATTGGAAGTGAAAGTTTATGACTAAATAGATACATTAAAATATTTATGTGAAATAATGTGTGATAAGAATATGTTGAAGTACACATAAAAGACTAAAAAGAGATTGGAGTCTCATAGTTTATAGTAAAGGAATTCTTTGTATGTTTTGTTTGAATGTCTTTATGTTTTACTGGAAAGTTGCTTAATATATATATATGTATACACACACACACACACACACACACACACACACACATTCCTTCTTGTTTCTGATAATGATTCATTGTATAACTGTGGACAATGTGAAACTAATTCTGCATTCAACTGCAGGAAATATCTGACTACCTTATCTTTACTACCTCTGATGGTGAAGTCAAATTCTTGGCTTCAGAGCTGAGAATACTCTTTTGGGCAAGGTCACAAACTATGAAAATAATGACTATAGGTGTCCAGAGATCTCATTTGTTTATTTTACTGGATGCTTCAGACAGGCTACTTTGTGTGTGTGTGTGTGTGTGTGTGTGTGTGTGTGTGTGTGTGTGTGTGTGTATGTGTGTGTGTCCTGACAAGAGTTCCTGTAAAACTATAAATACAAAGGCAAAAAGGATTCAAGGCAGCAACCTATCAAACATAAGACTACAAACTTGGCTCCTATGAGGTTATTGGACAGACAATGATAGCTCAATAGGATGGATCATTTTTTATTTTTTGGTTAATCCTCACCCCAGGATATTATCCCATTGATGTTTAGGAAGAGTGGAAGAAAGAGGGAAAGACAGAGAAAAACATTGATTGGTTGTCTCCTGCCAGGGCCCGGGTCAGGGAGGAGCCTGAAACCAAGGTACATGCCCTTGACTGGAATCGAACTCAAGACCCTTTGGTCCACAGGCCAACTCTTTTTTTTTCTTTTTATTAATTTTTATTAATTTTTATACATATCTCCTCATTGCCCCCCCTCCCTCCCAGGCATACCCCAACCCCCCAGTGTCTGTGATCATTGGTTATGCTTATATGCATGCATACAAGTCCTTTGGTTGATCACTTATTTACCTCACCTAACTTTAATCTTTCTGCTGTAATTTCACAGTCTGTTTGATGCTTTATGATTTTTGTCCCTCTGAGAATTATCAGTCCACTCCCTTTCTGTGCTCCTGATTCTATTATATTCACCAGTTTATTCTGTTGATCAAATTTTTAATTCACTTAATTTTTGAATTCACTTGTTGATAGATATGTATTTGTTGTTCATAATTTTTTGGCTTTTACCTTTTTCTTCTTCCTCTTCTAAAAGAGTACCTTTCAGCATTTCATATAATACTGGTTTGGAGTTGATGAACTCCTTTAGCTTTTTCTTCTCTGTGAAGCTCTTTATCTGAATGATAGCTTTGCTAGATAGATTATTCTTGGTTGTAGGTTCTTGCTATTCATCACGTTGAATATTTATTGCCACTCCCATCTGGCCTGCATCGTTTCTGTTGAGAAATCAGCTGACAGTCGTATGGGTGCTCCCTTGTAGGTAATGAACTGTTTTTCTCTTGCTGCTTTTAATATTCTCTCTTTGTCTTTTGCTCTTGGTATTTTAATTATGATGTGTCTTGGTGTGGTCCTCTTTGGATTCTTTTTATTTGGGGTTCTGTGTGCTTCCTGGATTTGTATTTCTTTTACCAGATGTGGGAAGTTTTCAGTCATTATTTCTTTAAATAGGTTTTCAATATCTTGCTCTCTCTCTTCTTCTGGCACCCCCACAATTCTGATGTTGGTACGCTTGAAGCTGTCCCAGAGGCTCCTTACATTATCTTCACATTTTTGGATTCTTTTCTCTTCTTGCTTTTCCAGTTGAATGTTTTCTGCTTCTTTATATTTCAAAATTTTGACTTGATTCTTGCCTTTCTCTAGTCTGCTGTTAGGACTCTGTATAATATTTTTTATTTCAGTCATTGTCTCTAGTATGTCCTTTTTCATCTCCTCTTGGGTCTCACTAAATTAATCCAACTTTTCTAGCATATTCTTGAAAAAACTTATAAGCATGGTTTTGAACTCTATATCCAATCGTTGTTTTTTTCCCTCCATTTCTTTTGTTTGTGATCCCTTCCCTTGTCTCAGCATTTTAACTATGTCGGGGAAACTTCTGTGTTGAATTCAGCTTTATGATACCAGACTTGCAAAACTGAAGAAGCCTCTGTTGAGCTTGGGATGGGTGGAGTCTCAGGGCTTAAGGGACCACCTTGCCTTCCAGTCGGCCCGCCCTCCACGGCCCCTGAGTCTCACGTGACTGGGTAATCACTGGAGCAGTCCTTATGCGAGCCCCCGGCAGTGCCTCTAGACCACTGCCCCTCCAGCTCCCTTGCGCACCAGGACCACACGAGACTAGGTCCCCAGGTTTTCGCCCAAAACAGGGGCTTAGTGGAGTCAGAAGTGGCACAGTTGGGAGGGTCTGTCTCCTGCCCAGTGGAGAAAGCTAGCAGCACAATCAGCAATCTGTCCTGTGCGCAATGCTGTGTGCACCACCAGGCCTTTGATCTTTTGCGACTCCCCTAAATTTCCGTGCACTTCTCCCTTTTCACAGTCCAAACTCTCCCCCCTTATGAGTTTCTGCTGGATCTGGGGTATAGTGTCGTAGGATAAGGGGTTCAATGCCGTTGAGAGTCTCCGTTTCCCTCCCGCCAGAGAAAGCCAGCCAGGCACTCCGGCACCCGCTCTCTCCACGCGCACGTCTCCATACCTTAGCTTTTTGCAGCTCCTCTGGGTTTCTGTGAGCCCCTTTCTTTCCTTCTAGTTGTTGAACTTCCACTCAGCCAGCTTTCCTGTGGTTCTGGATGATGTCCGTTCTGTCTTTTAGTTGTAGTTTTGAAATTGTAGTGCGAGGCAGCATGTAGGTGTTTACCTATGCCGCCATCTTGGATTCTCATGCACAGGCCAACTCTTTATCCACTGAACCAAGCCAGCTAGGGCTGGATAATTTTTTTTAAAGGCCTAGTTTATTTTTTTAATATATATATATATTTTAATATATTTTTTATTGATTTTTTTCACAGAGAGGAAGGGAGAGGGATAGAGAGTCAGAAATATTGATGAGAGAGAAATATCAACCAGCTGCCTCCTGCACACCCCCCTACTGGGGATGTGCCCACAACCAAGATACATGCCCTTGACCAGAATCTAACCTGGGACCTTTCAGTCTGCAGACCGACGCTCTATCCGCTGAGCCAAACCGGTTTCGGCGATTTTTTAAATATATTTTTATTGGTTTCAGAGATAAAAGGAGAGAGAGAAAAATAATGATGAGAGAGAATCATTGATCGACTGCCTCCTGCATGTTCCCCCACTGGGGATCGAGCCCACAACCCAGGGATATGCCCTTGACTGTAATTGAACTTGGAACCCTTCAGTCCACATGCCAATGCTCTATCCACTGAGTCAAACCGGCTAGGCTAAAGGTCTGTGTATTAATGCTAAGCCTCAGTTACCTCCTTTTTGTGTCTCTATTATCAAGCTTGATGACTCTCCTCCCCTAACCCCCAAAAAAATCTTTTAACAGGCATCAGTTATATTTGAATCAAGTGAAAAGAGTTGCTGAGATAGTTTTAAAGATCTCAGTTGTGTTTAGGTGGAGTTATCTGTATAATACCAGAATAGGCAAATAGTATTAGATATCTGTCACTTCCTGAGCATCATTTTTTTACACAGTGGTAATATGTGCGCATTCACTTTTTCACTGTATTATGTTTATAACTTCAGACATTTTAGTTCAGTTCCAAGGTAATTCTTAGGATTAAGGAAGAGACTACAGTCAGTTTGGCTGAATTGGGAGGAGATAATAAAAGTGGTTACTCTAAAATGTTCAAGGGCCTAGGTTCTAAATATGTGTTTATAAGGCACTATATTAGATTTTTTTTTAATTTAGCTTTTCCCTCTTAAGCCTTTCCTTTTTTTCTAAGTTTTACGTATAGGTAATTGCAAAAGTGGAAAGGGGAGACTTTATTTCAGGTTTCTTGTACCTTATATGCCTTTGAAACTACAGCCAGATCGGGCCTTATGAGGCTTTTACTTTTAGTCATTCACATGGAACTTCTGAGAGAGAGAGAGAGAGTAGTGTGCACATATTTAGCATCTCTTGGTAGAGCAGTGGTTAAAGGTTCGAACATATTGTACCTTGTTGGCTATTCCCAATCCTATGGGAGGCATTTTGCTCCTCCACAGATAGTAATCAGCTTGTTGGAGTCGAATGGCTTTTTGTTTTTTCTTTATCTAGTAAAATGCAGTGGGCTAAGCCTTTCTGGGAAGCAATTTCTTCCTTACCACATGAACAGAAGGTCATGGATGCTGTCTTGAAACAAAGGGGAAATGGTGATAGAAAAATCAGCGGCTGGGGCATAATTGGATTGGAGTCTGTCAAAGAGACAATTCTTGCGTGGAAGCTGGACTTTCTGCTATGCTGTGCTTTTCTGTTTTAACATTAGATTAATAAGCAGTGAGTACTCTACTTGAGGATTAATTTTTCAGACTTTTTTTCTGAGCACTCTATGAGCATAAGCATGCAACAAGCTATTTACTTTTACTTAGTGGTTTTCAATTTTTTAAGAGAATTTTTTAGAGCTATTTTAGATACACAGCAAAATTGAGGGGAAAGTACAGGTTCCCCATACATACTAGAACATCCCTTTCCCCCACTCATAACATAGCCTCCCTCATTATCAACATCTCCCACCAGAGTGGTATATTTGTTACAACCAATGAACCTACACTTACAGATACATCATAATCACCCAAAGTCCATAGCTTACCTTAGGGTTTGCTCTTGGTGTTGTACATTAGATGGGTTTGGACAAATGTATAATGATATGTATCTATTATTATATTATCATACAAAGTATTTTAACTGCCCTTAAAATCCTCTGTGCTCCACCCGTTTCTTCACCTTTTCCCATTTCTCCCCTTACCTTAGGTAATCTATTGATTGTTTTACTGTCTCCATAGTTTTACCTTTTTCAGAAAGCCATATAGTTGGGGGATATAGTAAGTAGTCTTTTTAGATTGGCAACGTTCACTTAGTATTATGTATTTAGGGTTCTTCTGTATCTTTTTATGGCTTGATACCTCTTTTTTTCTTTTTCTTCTTTTTTTCTTAGCACTGAATACTATTTCATTGTCTGGATATACCACAGTTTATCCATTCACCTACTGAAGGATATCTTGGTTTCTTCCAAGTTTTGGCAATTATAAACAATGCTGCTGTAAATATCCATGTGCAGGTTTTTGTGTGGACATAGTTTTCAACTCCTTGGATAAATACCAAAGAGAACAATTGCTAGATTGTATGGTAAGAGTATGTTTAGTCTGATAAGAAACCACCAAGCTGTCTACTGAAGTGACTATACCATTTTCCATTCCCACCAGCAATTAATAAAAGTTTCTTTTTTTTTTTTACAAATAAATTTTATTGTTACTCTAATAAATACAGTTTTACTAATAAATACAGTTGTTCCTCTTGTTCCCCCCGTAGCTCCCCTCACCCAGTTACCACTCCACCCTCTGCTCTGCCCTTACCCCTCTCTCCCCCCCTCCACACACACTGTCCTCATTCATAAGTGTACGGTTTTTGTCCAGTCTCTTTCCACACCCCCCACACCCCTTTCCCCCGAGAATTGTCCGTCCACTCCCTTTCAATGCCCCTGATCCTATTATATTCATCAGTTTATTTTGTTCATCAGACTTTTTATTCACTTGGTTTTTATATTCACTTGTCAATAGATATGTATTTGTTGTCACTTTGTTGTTCATAGTTTTGGTCTTTACCTTTTTCTTCTTCTTCCTCTTCTTAAAGAATACCCTTCAGCATTTCATATAATAGTGGTTTGGTGTTGATGAATTCCTTTAGCTTTTTCTTATCTGTGAAGCTCTTTCTCTGACCTTCAATTCTAAATGATAGCTTTGCTGGGTAGAGTAATCTTGGTTGTAGGTTCTTGCTATTCATCACTTGGAATATTTCTTGCCACTCCCTTCTGGCCTGCATAGTTTCTGTCCTTTAGGTTAATTGTGTGTTTTTCTCTTGCTGCTTTTAAGATTCTCTCTTTGTCTTTTCCCCTTGGCATTTTAATTATGGTGTGTCTTGGTGTGGTCCTCTTTGGATTCCTTTTGTTTGGTGTTCTGTACGCTTCCTGGACTTGTAAGTTTATTTCTTTCACCAGATAGGGGAAGTTTTCTGTCATTATTTCTTCAAATAGGTTTTCAATATCTTGTTCCCTCTCTTCTTCTGGCACCCCCATAATTTGCATGTTGGTACACTTGAAGATGTCCCAGAGTCTCCTTACACTATCTTCATATTTTTGGATTCCTTTTTGCTTTTCCGTTTGGGTGTTGTTGTTGTTTGTTTTGTTTTTTAATAATTTTAATAAGTTTTTACAGAGAGGAAGGGAGAGGGATAGAGAATTAGAAACATCGATGAGAGAGAAACATCATTCAGCTGCCTCCTGCACACCCCCTACTGGAGATGTGCCTGCAACCAACGTACATGCCCTTGACCAGAATCGAACCTGGGACCCTTGAGTCCACAGGCCAACGCTCTATCCACTGAGTCAAACCTATTAGGACCCAGTTGGGTATTTTTTTGGTTCTTCGTATTTCAAATCTTTGACTTGATTCTTGGGATCCTCTAGTCTGCTGTTGGATCTCTGTATATTATTCTTTTTTAAAATTATTAATATATTTTATTCATTTTTCACAGAGAGGAAAGGAGAGGGACAGAGAGCCAGAAACATCGATGAGAGAGAGACATCGACCAGCTGCCTCCTGCACAACCCCACTGGGGATGTGCCTGCAACCAGGATACATGCCCTTGACTGGAATCAAACCTGGGACCCTTCAGTCCCCAGGCCGACGCTCTATCCACTGAGCCAAACCAGCTTCGGCTGTATATTATTCTTTATTTCAGTCAGTATATGCTTAATTTCTAGTTGTCCTTGTTCATATTCTTGAGCATCTCACTACATTTCTCAGAGGTTTCTAGAAGATTCTTGAGTTACCTTATACCCATGGTTTTGAACTCTATATCCAGTAGTTTACTTTCCTCCATTTCTTTCATTTGTGACCTGTTTCTTTGTCTCCACATTTTTGCTGCTTCCCTGTGTTGATAGTGTGGCTTTGTGTGCTAGGTGTCCTATAGGGCCCAGTGGCTCAGCCTCCCTAATTACCTGATGTGAACACTCTTGGTGCACCCCTTTGTGAGATATGTGCACAGTCTTGTTGTAGTTATGCCTTGATTGTTGTTGTTATCACTGGGAGGAATTGACCTCCAGGACAACTAGCTGTGAGGATCAGTTGTGTCTATGATGGGAGAACTTCTGTGCTGGAGACACCCTTAAGGGGCAAGACTTGCTTCAGTGGGGCTTTGGCACTCACTGAGTCAGCCCCCTGAGTGTCTCTCTTATGGATCTGAAGAGTTACAGTCTGGATGGTCTCTCTCTCACCACTTGGTACATTGACTCTTGGATCTCCAAGGAGAGAGGCCACTCAGCAGGAGCTTCAGAGAGATCTGCAGATTCCTTCTCTTTGTTTGGGATTTGCAGGTGCCCAGTTGTGAAGCAATGCAAGCTGCTATCCAGCCTTGGGTCTTCTTTTGGAGGCTCAGCGGCTCTTTGACCCAGCTGCAGTACATTAGGTTTCAGATTGCAAAAGGCTAGGCCATTCCTATGCAGAAGCCTCAAAAATTGGGTGTGATGGGGTCTCAGGGAATCATCAGGGTGGAGCAAACAGCAATGGCTGACATCAGCACTGCCTGGAAGAGGTCCTGTATCTCTGTATCCCACAGCACTGTGCAGGAACAATGATAGCTGCAATCACCTCTGAGAGAAAGCTGCCCTTGAGTTCAGCTCGTTGCCAGACAGTCCAGTTTCTCCCTGTATGAGTCTGGGTCCCCAGAGTCCCGCCCGGAACTGGAGTTCAGAGCAGTTGGGAGCTTGTGTCTCCTTCCTAATTGAATTAGAAAATAGCACCCTAGCTGGTTTGGCTCAATGGATAGAGTGTCGGCCTGTGGGCTAAAGGGTCCCAGGTTCAATTCCAGCCAAGCGCACATTTCTGGGTTGCAGGCTCAATCCCCAGTAGGGAGAATGCAGGAGGCAGCTGATCTGTGATTCTCTCTCATCATTGATGTTTCTATCTCTCCCTCCCCCTTCCTCTTTAAAAATCAATAAAATATATTTAAAAAGAATTAGAAAAAGAAAAAGACAACAGCGTACGCAGTTGCCAGCCCTTTCCTCTCGCTTGCCTCCGGACCTCTACACTTCATTGGTGCACCTCTGCTCCTCCTCCAAGTCTCAGTGTGCTTTTCTCTTTCCTTCTAGTTGTATAATTTCCACTCAATCAGCCTTCCTGTGGTTCTGGGTGATACCCATTTTGTCTTTTAGTTGTAGTTTTGAAGTAGTTGTATGAGGCAGCAAGTTCAAGTGTTTACCTATGCTGCCATCTTGGTTTCCCAATAAGTTTCTATTGCATCACACCCTCACAAGCATTTAGTGATGTCAGGGATCTGGATTTTAGCCATTTGAGTAGGTGTGTAGTGGTTATGTCATTTTTGTTTTAATTTACAGTTTCCTGAAGACATAGGATGTGGAGCATCTTTTCATATGCATAGCTGCCATCTGTATATCTTCTTTGGTGAGAGGTCTGTCAAAATCTTTGGCCAATTTAAAAAAATTTTTTTTTTCTTATTGAATTTTAAGAATTCTTTATATATTTGGGATAATAGTACTTTATCAGATTTATCGTTTACAAATATTTTTCTCTTGGCATGTGACTTGCCTTCTCATTTTCTTGACATTGTCTTTCACAGAGAAGTTTTTAACTTTAATGAATTTTAGCATATCAATTATTGCTTTTGTGGAGTAAATGCTTTTGGTATTTTTTTCTAAAAAGTCACTGCCAAACCCAAGATTATCTAGGTTTTCTCTGGTGTTATCTTTTAGTTTATAGTTTTGTATTTTAAATATATGCCTATGACTCATTTAGAATTAATTTTTGTGAAGGGCGTAAGGTCAATGTCTATCCTATATAATAAAAGGATAATATGCAAATTGACTGAATGGCAGAACTACCGGTAACTATGATGCACACTGACCACCAGGGGGCAGACATTCGATGCAGGAGCTGCCCCTGGTGATCAGTGTGCTCCCATAGGGGGAGTGCCACTCAGCTGGAAGCCAGGTTCACGGCTGGTGAGTGCAGAGGTGGTGGTAGATGCCTCTTCCAGCTCTGTGGCAGCGCTAAGGATTTTCGGCTGCTGGCTCCTAGACTGTGAGAAGGTGCAGGCTGGTCTGAGGGACCCACCCCACACACATCCAGGTACACAAATTTCGTGCACTGGGCCTCCAGTATTTAATATTTTGCATGTGGATGTCTAATTGTCCCAGCACTCTTTGTTGAAAAGATTATGTTTGCTCCTTTGTATTGCCTTTCCTCCTTTGTTAAAAATAATTATGTGGGTATATTTCTGGGCTCTATTTTCTGTTCCATTCATATTTTTGCCTGTAGTTTCAGTAGTACTATTTTGTCTTTTTTTTTTTAAATATATTTTATTGATTTTTCACAGAGAGGAAGGGAGAGGGATAGAAAGTTAGAAACATCGATGAGAGAGAGACATCGATCAGCCGCCTCCTGCATGTCCGCCACTGGGGATGTGCCCGCAACCAAGGTACGTGCCCTTGACCGGAATCGAACCTGGGACTTTTCAGTCCTCAGGCCGACGCTCTATCCACTGAGCCAAACCGGTTTAGGCTTCAGTAATACTATTTTGTCTTGATTACTATAGCTTTATGTCTTAAAGTTGGATAGTGTCAGTCTACCAGCATTATTCCCCTTCAATATTGTGTTGGACATTCTAAGTCTTTTACCTTTTCACATAAAGTTTAGAGTCAGGCTGAAACCGGTTTGCCTCAGTGGATAGCATTACAGGTTTGATTCTGGTCAAGGGCATGTACCTTGGTTGCAGGCACCTCCCCAGTAGGGGGTGTGCAGAAGGCAGCTGATCGATGTTTCTCTCTCATCGATGTTTCTAGCTCTCTCTTTCTCTCTCCCTTCCTCTCTAAAATATCAATAAAATATATATTTAAAAAAAGTTTAGGGTCAGTTTGTTGACACTCACAATATTACTTGCTCGTTGTTGTTGTTTTTTTATAGAGATTGCATTGAATCTATAGATCAAGTTAGGGAATAATTACTATTTTGACAATAAATATATACTTAATTCTTTGATTTTGTTCATTAGAGTTTTATAATTTTCTTTGTATAGGTCTTATACATATTTTGTTAGATTTATACCTTTCATTTTAGGGGGTGCTAATATAAGTGATATATTATTTTTAATTTCATATTCCACTTGTTCATTGCTGGTATACAAGAAAACAATCGACTTTTGTATATTAACCTTGTACTCTGCAACTTTGCTATAATTGCTTATTAATTCCAGGAGTATTTTTAGGGTGTTGGGGTTTTTTATTTTTATTTTATTTTATTGTTTCATTTCTCCTGGATTTTCTACACAAACAATCATGTCATCTGTGAAAAAAGTTTTATTTCTTCCTTCCCAAGTTGTATACTTTTTATTTCCTTTTTTTTGTCTTACTCTACTAGCTAGGACATCCAGTACGATGTTGAAAAGGAATAGTGAGAGGGGGAATGAATCATTCTTACCTTGTTCTTGCTCTTAGTAGGGAAGCTTCAAGTTTCTCATTATTAAGTATGATGTTAGCTGTAGGCTTTTTGTAGATGTTCTTTCTCAAGTTGAGGAGATTCTCTTGTATTCTTAGTTTGCTGAGAATTTTTATCATGAGTGGGAGTAGGATTTTGTTAAAATGTGTTTGTTTTTTTTTGTATCCGTTGATATGGTGATGTGATTTTTCTTCTTTAGCCTGTTGATGTAATGGATTACATTAATTAATTTTCAAATATTGAATCAGCCTTACTTACCTGGGATAAATCTTACTTGGTTGTGGTGTATAATTTTTTTATACATTATTGGATTTTATTTACTAATATATATTTTTAAATATATTTTATTGATTTTTTACAGAGAGGAAGGGAGAGGGATAGAAAGTCAGAAACATCGATGAGAGAGAGAGACATCAATCAGCTGCCTCCTGCACACCCCACACTGGAGATGTGCCCGCAACGAAGGTACATGCCCTTGACCGGAATTGAACCTGGGACCTTTCAGGCTGTATCCACTGAGCCAAACCAGTTCCGGCTATTTACTAATATTTTGTTGAGGATTTTCACATCTTTGTACATGGGAGATATTGGTCTGTAGTTTTCTTTTTTTGTAATGCCTTTTTCTGGTTTTGGTATTAGGGTAGTGCTGGCTTCATAGAGTAATAAGTAAGAAAGTATTCCCTCTGTTTCTAATCCTTTGGAGAGATGGTAGAGAATAGGTATAATTTTTTCCTTAAATGTTTGGTAGAATTCACTAACACATTTGGGCCTGGGGCTTTCTGTTTTGGAAGTTGTTTATTGATTCAATTAATTTACTTGATAGAGATCTATACCTCAGAATGTGACCTCATTTGGAAATAAGATAATTGTAGCTCTTATTAGTTAATATGAGGTCATTCTGGAATAAGGTGGGCCCCTATCCAATATAACTAGTATCCTTATAAAAAGAGAAAACTGAACCATATAAAGATTGGAGTTAATTCTGCAATAGCCAAGGAACATCAAAGATTACCAGCAAAACAAAAGAAACTAGGAGAGAAGCATAGAATACATCCTTCTGAAGAAATCAGCCCTGCTGACACCTTGATTTTAGACTTCTAGCCTCCAGAGTTGTGAGACAATAAATTTCTGTAGTGTTAAAGGAACCAGATTTGTGGTACTTTGTCTACAAATGTGGTACTTTGGCTACTAATATAGTAGCCATTATCAGTCTGCTACACTGTGGTTGAAATCTAACACTTGCTGTAGTGAGTTGTTACCAAGAAGTGAAGACTAGGAGTTACCAAAGTCTTAGTTCTTCCCTGATACCCATTAGTCTGCTTAACGGTTTTTATGTTTATACTTACTCCTTTCCCAAACTAACAGATGGGGCTGTTGTAATGTGATATGAAGGTTAATAAGATACCATTAGTACCTCCTGGTTTGTCTGCATTCTGATATAATAGGGTGGGAGATTATATATAATAAGAATAATTTGTTATCATTTTAGACCACAATCACAAATTGAATATGAGTCTATTGAAATAATAAAATGGCATTTTTCCCCTTTGTGTATTTTGCCAGATATCTCCAATTTTGAATAAGTCTGGGAGTGGTTTCTAGACACTAACTCATGAATAATTTTCTCAATTCAGTTAGACCTCTATTAGCCTTTGTGAGTTCAATTAATTTTTAAAAACTTGAATATCTATAATGTACTAGATATCATACTAGATACTAGTGATAAAAAGATATATAAAACATCAAAGTTATTTCCTGTCTTGTATGGAAGTCAGACACATAACTGTAATTAAATTATAATATGATAAATGTAATAATATAAGTACAGTATTTTCAAGTACTGAGAGGTCTGATAGACATCAGGGAAAGTTTCTTGGAGGAAATTTTGTTTTAATTGGTTTTGAAAGATAAAGAGAAATTTGCCAAATAGAGAAGGTGGAGAACATTCCACACATAAGAGAATGTCAGACATGAAAGAAAGAACAGCATGGTACATTCAGAGAAATTGTAGATAGTTTGCTGTTGATAGAGCACAAATTATGATAGAGAGTAGCAGAAGATGAGGCTGGATTGGTTAGCAGGGGCAGTTTCTAGGGAAACCGATGTATTGTTTTAGTATTGGATCACTACTAGTATGACAATAAAGAAGCATGTAGATAAGCATTACTGCTAGGCTGCATAGATTACATTCTTTTCCCCAGCCTGCCTGTTGTCCTTCTATTCAGTGGCCAGTATTCTAAAAAATGTCTCTTAGGACTACTATAAAGCAAACATTAAAAATTTAAGGAGTTTTATATTTGCCTGGTTTTATTTCAAAACCTTACAACTTAGACACAAAGATAATCAATAAGCAAAATATGTCAACAGTAATGGTAAGAATTTTTTTTCTGCATTAAATTAAGTTGCAATATAACCATGCCTTTGTTTCTATTTTGTCAGTTTATTTTGTGCATTAAATTCCACATATAAATGAGATCACATGATACTTGCCTTTCTCGGACTGGCTTATTTCATTTAGCATTATACTCTCTAGGTCCATTCATGCTGTTGCAAAAGATAAGATTTCCTTCTTTTTGATGATTGAATAGTATTCCAGTGTGTAAATGTACCACTGCTTTTTTACTCACTCATCTACTTGGGCTGTTTCCATATCTTGGCTATTATAAATAAAGCTGCTATGAACATAAGGTTGCATATATTCTTTCTGATTGATGTTTTGGGATTATTAGGGCGTATTCCTAGAAGTTGAGTTGCTGGGTCCAAAGGCAATTCTATTTTTAATTTTTTGAGGAAACTTGATACTGTTTCCACAGTGGCTGCACCAGTCTGTATTCCCATCAACAGTGCAGTTCCCTTTTCTCCACATCCTCACCAACATTTTTTGTTTATTTATTTATTGATGGTAGACATCCTGACAGGTGTAAGGTGATAATTCATTGTGGTATTGATTTGCATCTCTCTGATGATTAGTGATATTGAACATTTTTTCACATGTCTATTGGCCATTTGTATGTCCTCTTTAGAGAAGTGTCTGTTCGGGTCCTTTGCACATTTTTAATTGGTTGTTTGTCTTATTGGTATTGAGTTGTATAGGTTCTCTGTATATTTTGGAAATTGAGCCCTTGTTGGATGTTCTCCCATACAGTGGGTTCCCTTTCCATTTTGTTGGTGGTTTGTTTTGCTGTGCAGAGGCTTTTTAGTTTGATGTAGTCCCATTTGCTTGTTTTTTCATTTATTTCCTTTATCCCAGGAGACATATAGGCAAGAATATTACTCTGAGAGATGTCTGCGCACAATGGAATATTATTCAGCCATAATAAAGAAAGGAAATCCTTCCATTTGCAACAACATGGATGTATCTTGAGGGCATTATGCTAAATGAAATATGGCAGACAGAAATAGATAAATAATGTATGATCTCACTTACACATAAACTCTAAAATAGCCAAACTCATAGAACCAGAGAACAGAATCATCATTATCAGTGGATGTGGATAAGGGAAACATGAACATGTTTGTCAAAGAGTATTGTATTGTACTATATAGCTGTCTTTGCTTTATTATAGTACTAAGTTGGCCTGACTTTTTCTTTCATGAGTGTATCATTTTCAATTTTTCCTTCTGCATTCCATACTAACATATACTCTGTTAATATAAGATTTAGGAACATGTCCATTTTTTTAAAATTTAGCATTTAGTATGTGAAATGAACAGAGCTGTGTTTGAGACTTATAATTGAATTGATTGTAACTAATGATCATATGAAAAGAATACATTTCTTCTTACAATTTGATGAATAAACAGAAGCTTTGTGAGTTTAGGCAAATTGCCCAGATTACAGTTCATAATGAAAGTATAGAGACCTAAACTATGTTTAGTCTGAATCAAACACCTATGCACATTAAAATTAAGCAGTCATTAAAATAAAGATATTTAATAATCTTTACTGGCCCCTAGAAATTATGCCATTTTACCACTGAAGTCTCTGACTTGGGGGAAAATTAGCTAGTTTCTTATAGTTACTACTTCCATTTTTCACACGAGGGAAATACTACATTAGGTAAAGAAATGGGGGTGGGTATCAATTGGGGGGAAATGAGATACATGTAATACTTTAAACAATTAAATAAACACACAAACAAACAAACAAACTGGGGGAAAATTAAGGTGGCAAGCCAAATTCAGTACATCCTTCCCTACCTACAAACTTCTGGTTTATTCAAGAGACCTGCCAAACCATTTGAATCTTTGTCTATTTCTTTACCATCCTATAACCTCTTGCTAAGCCTCTGGACACTTAAGCTTAGATAACTTGTTTAAAACAAAAACATATTGCTACAGTTTGGAATTATTTGTTAGTGAATGAGTAAATTTGGAAACTGAGGAATATATCTTTTTTTTTTCCTTCCTCCCTCTCTTTGTTTCTCTTCCCCCCACTCCAGCCTCTCCAGCTTCAGTTTTTATTTTGGCTTAACTCTTAAAGTACTAAATTGTATAAGCCCTTAACGTGATTGTAGGCTCTATACTGTGACTTGTATATGCTCTGCTCAGCTCATTGTAAGCATTCAGAATCTCCTGTATTATCAAAAAGTGTTTAGAGCAGGAATGGGGAAACATTTTTCTGCTAAGGGCCATTTAGATATTTATAATATCATTTTCGGGCCATACAAAATTATCAACTTAAAAATTAGCCAGCTATATTTGGGCAAACATTTAATTAATTCACCCCTAATGCTTTGGCAGGGCCAGACCAATGATTGCGGCCTTTGGGCTGGACATTCCCCACCCTAGATAGAGAGTTCTTTTTCCATAATGAAATTTTTAACAGAGCAATTGAGAAAAACACAGTGTAGTAGATTTGCCTAAATCTAATGGTTAAGGTCCACATTGTTCACACTGTATTGTTGGCCTTCCCAATCCATATGTGAGGTCCAGGAATGGCTTCGCTTATTACTGTGTAGCAAATTAGAAGATAAATATGTTTGATGTGTTTTTCAAAAGCTCTATACCTGACAATATTCTAATAATAGTTTGAAAAGAGAGATGATACTGAAAAATATAAATGGGTAATGTTGGAACTTTTACTGTGATAATCACTTTGACCCAAAAAGAAGTATTTCTTGCTTTTTAAAAACTAAAGTTATTCCTTTGGGATCTTTAATGGTACCTCCACTAAGTGGCTACATCTGGAAAGCAGAATACTAAAAAGTCTACCATTAGAGCAAAAGCAATTATCTATGTAACTGACACAGAATCAAGCCTTGCTGAAAAGCTATTGATATCTCTGTGCTCCAAGGCACTGGGCCTTTAAAGTTTGTTGAGTATTTAATCCATCCAAGAAAGTAGCTGCCATCCAAGGTAAGATAATGAATATTGTTGTTAATTCTTAAGCATAGTTTCCAAGAGTGGCCTGGAGTTTAATAAAGAGCCAGCCATTATGTATTGAGGGAGGGGAGCAGCCAGAACTAAGAAAAGATGTGGTTCAAACTAAAACTCTGAACCTTAGTAAAGAGTATCTTTAACTGCCTCAGTTTCAAGTTGCCTCTCTCTTACCATTTTGGCTTTCCAAAATCCCCCAAAAAGTATGTAACCATTGTTTTCAAGGAACCCTTGGGCAATAGGAAATGAGATAGAGTAATTTATTTAGTATACTATGTGAAAGTGAAAATGCAAGTCTGCATTAGGATACAATTGATAAATACTCATGAAGATATAGAATGAGATACTTCCTTGCATATTTCAGTTTCCAAGTTCCTTAAGTAGAAAAAGAAGAAAAATCTATCTATCTGGAAAATCATCATTTATTGGTTAGGAATGGTTGCAGCTGCAAGTACCTAGCAGTAGCTTTAAAATTTGTGAACCCCTATAACAAAAGCACTCTAGATTTAGGACTTTTAGAGCAATTAAGCAAGAGGACCTAGGTTCTTTCTACCTCTCTGCTTCACCACTTTTAGTTTTTACTTTTTAGTCTTAAATTTGTCACCTCACAATTAGAGGGTGAGGAAGAAAAGAGAAGTAGCACAGGGACTTTGCTTTTCTACCTTTCCCTTTTCTTTCTTTTTTAAAAAAATGTATTTGTGTTGATTTCATATAAGAAGGAAGAGGGAGAGATAGAAATATCAATGATGAGAGAGAATCATTGATTGACTGCCTCTTGCATGCCCCTCACTGGGGATCGAGCCTGCAACCCGGGCATGTGCCCTTGACCGGAATCGAGCCTGGGACCTTTCAGTCTGCAAGCCGATACTCTATCCACTGAGCCAAAATGGCTATAGCTAGGGCTACCTTTCCCTTTTCTTTAAAAAAAAAAAAAAATTGCCAAGACCGGTTTGGCTCAGTGGATAGAGCGTCAGCTTGCAGACTGAAAGGTCCCAGGTTCGATTTCTGTTGGGGGCATGTACCTTGCTTGCGGGCACATCTCCACTGTGGGGCGTGCAGGTGGCGGCTGATCGATGTCTCTCTCTCATCGATGTTTCTGACTTTCTATCTCCCTTCATCTCTGTTAAAAATCAATAAAATATATTTTTTAAAAATTATGAACAACAAATACATGTCTATCAACAAGTGAATCTAAAAATTAAGTGAATTTAAAATTTGATCAACAGAATAAACTGGTGAATATAATAGAATCAGGAGCACAGAAAGCGAGTGGACTGATAATTCTCAGGGGGAAAAGGGTGAGGGGGTTACAGGAAGAGACTGGACAAAAATCATACACCTAAGGATGAGGTCAATGCGGGGGAGGTAAGGGTAGAGGGAGGGGTGGGAACTGGGTGGAGGGGAGCTATGGAAGGGAAAAGGAGAAACAAATGTAATAATCTGAATAATAAAGATTTAATTAAAAAAAAATAGAATAAAAGAAATGCTCTAGGGCAGCGGTTCTCACCCTGTGGGTCTCGAACAGCTAGCAGTGTCTCCTAAGACCATCAGAAAACACAGATATTTACATTAAGATTCATAACAGTAGCAAATTACAGTTATGAAGTAGCAACAAAAATAATTTTATGGTTGGGGATCACCACAACATAAAAAACTGTATTAAAGGGTTGCAGAATTAGGAAGGTTGAGAGCAGTCCTGAAAAGTAAAATGAAAGGATACTAGAAAGTAAACTCAGAGCTGTAGGGAGAAATCAAAATCTCCAGGAAGGTAAGTATATGGGAAATTATAGAGCTAGAATTATTGTAATAATGGTTTGTTACTGCACTTTCTGCATTTTATAGGATTTAAGAGACTAATACTTTTTTGTTGTTGTTAATCCACACCTGAGGATATTTTTCTATTGATTTTTTTAGAGAGAGAAAGACAGAGAGAAATACCAATGTTTCGCTCACATTGATTGGTTGCCTCCTGTGCACACCCTCACAGGGCCTCAGAAGGAGCCCGAAACCAAGGTACTTGCCCTTGACCAGAATCAAACCTGAGACCCTTTGGTCCATGGGCCGACACTCTGTCCACTACGTTAAACTGGCTAGGGCAAAAAACTAATACTTTTAAAGAAAAAAAATTATTAATGCATAAGCTAATATTACTATAACTTTATTTCTTCTTTTTCTTTTCTGTTAATCCTCACCCCAGGATGTATTTTTCCATTGATTTTATTTTTAGAGCGATTGGAAGGGAGGGGGAGAGACAGAGAGAGAAACAGCGATGTGAGAGAGACACATCAATGGCTTGCCTCCTGCATACACTCTGACCAGTGCCAGCAATCAAATCTGCAACTCAGGTATGTGCCCTTGACTGGAATTGAACCTGTGACCCTTCAGTCTGCAGGCCAACACTCTAACCACTGAACCAAACCAGCTAAGGCTAATATTATTGTAACTTTAATTTGTAACTCCAAATCTTCTTTTCTTCATAATTTAAGAGCCTAATGTATTTAAAAGAATTATTAGTTTATGTTTTGGGGCCTACAGTGTATAAAGATGTAATATTGTGACATCAGCAACCAAAAGGGATGGGTTGAGAACTGTAAAGGAGCACAGTTTTTGCATGTATTGAAGTTAAACTGGTATAAGTTCAAATTAGAGTATTAAAACTTTAGATTGTTAAATGTAATCCTCATGGTAATCAAAAGAAGGTGACTATAGAATGTACACAAAAGGAAATTAGAAAGAAATTTAAGCATTTCATTTAAAAATCAACTAAAAAAGAAGGTAGTAATGAGAGACAAAAAAAACTATAGGTCATATAGAAGACAAAGAGCATGATGAGAATAGTTTCTCCTTATTAGTAATTACTTGAAAAGCAAATGAATTAAACTCTTCCATCAAAAGACAGAGATTGGTGAAATGAATAAAAACGTTATCTGACTATATGCTGTCTCTAAGAGACTCACTTGAGATCCAAAGACATAAACAGGTTGAAAGGGAACAGATGCCAGCCCTAACTGGTTTGGCTCAGTGGAAAGTGAACAGATGCTGAAGTTGTCCCATGCAAATGGTTACCAAAAAAGAGCAGTGGTAACTGTCTTAACAGCAGAATAAATAAATCTTTGATCAAAGTAAGTTATAAGAGATAAAGAGGACATTATTTATACTAATAAAAGGGTAATATGCTAATTAGACTGGATAGACCAGCCGTCTTCCAGACATCCTTCTAGACAAAAGCCATGATGGCTGTGAGGGCTGAGGAGGGGCAGTGGATGGCACTGGCGGCAGCAATGGGTGATGGGAGCTGCGTCTTCCCATGATGTCCTGGTTACCTCCCACAGAGGGAGGCCAGACTCTGGGGAGTGGGCCTAACCCGTCAGTAGGACATCCCTAGAAGGCCCCTGGACTGTGAGAGGGGGCAGGTCAGGCTGAGGGGACCCCCGCAGTGCACAAATTTTTGTGCATTGGGCCTCTAGTATATTAATAAAAGTTTCAATACAGCTAAAGGCTATAACAATTATACACATTTACATACCTAATGAAAAACTGACAAAATAACATGAAGCAGAAACTGACAGAATTGAAGGGAGAAATAAACATTAATAGTTGAAGAATTCAATCTTCACACATAATAATGGATAGAAAGACCAAACAGAAAATAATGAAATAGAAGACTTAACACAATAAACCAACTTTATCTGACAGACATATATCGAACACTCTGATCAACAATAGCATACACATTCTTTTTAAGTGCACAGGGGACATTTTCCAGAGTACATCATATTCTAGGCCACAAATTAAGTCTTAATAGATTTTATTTTTATTTTATTAATGATAGCATTTTTTATTTTTTAATATTAAGTCTTTATTGTTGAGAGTATTACAGATGTCCCCCGTTTTCCCCCCCCCCCCAGTACCCTCCCCACTCACTTCCCACTTCACCCCAGGCCTTTACTACCTTATTGTCTGTGTCCACAGATAAGGCATATATGCATTACTAGAGGCTCATTTAATGAAGATTCATGCAAAATAGGCCTTCCTTCCCCTAGCTTTGCTCCCGGCTTCCCGGGAGCCTTTGCAAGTCTTTACTCCTGCCTGCTGCCCAGGAGCCTTTGCAAGTCTTTGCTCCCAGCTGGCCAGAGCACTACTCCTGTAGCTCCCTCTGCCCCCCACCCTTCCCCTCATGGCAGGCATCCCTACCCGCCTGGCCACTCTGTGCCTATGTATGCAAGTTAACCCGACATCTTTGTTGGGTTAATTTGCATACTCACTCCTGATTGGCTGATGGTCATCATGGAGGTACAATCAATTTGCATGTTTCTCTTTTATTAGTGTAGATGTGGTTAATCTCTTCCCGCTTCCCCTTCCTCCTCCCTTCTTAGAGTTACCAGTCTGTGCCATGTTTCCATGTCTCTGATTCTATTTTATTTATCAGTATATTTTGTTCATTAGATTTCTTATTCATTTATTTTGATTTGTAGATTCAATTGATAGATATATATTTATTGTATTTTATTGTTCATATTTTCCTCCTTCTTCTCTTCCTCCTCCTCCTCCTCCTTCTTCCTCTTCCTCTTCTTAAAGAATACCTTTCAACATTTCATGTAATACTAATTTGGTGGTGATGAACTCCTTTATTTTTTTCTTGTCTGGGAAACACTTTATCTGACCTTCAATGTAAATAATAGCTTTGCTGGGTAGAGTAATCTTGGTTGTAGATCCTAGCTATTTATCACTTTGAATGGAGAAAGGACAGTTTTTTTTAACAAATCTCGGAAGGAAGAGGGTATGAGGGGTGCAGGAAGAGATTGGACAAAAATCTTACACCTATGGATGAGGACAGTGGCAGGGGGTAAGGGTATGGGGGATGGGGTTTGGGGAGTCAGGTGGAGGGGAGCTATGGGGGAAAAAAACAAGGAACATCTGTAATAAACTGAACAATAAATATTTATTTTAAAATAAGAAGAATCTAAATCTGAGACATAAATAAAACTCTTAGAAGAAAACATAGGACAAAGCTTCATGACATCGGATTTGACAGTGATTTTTTTAATATGATAACCAAAGGTGCAGGTAAGAAAAGAAAAAGTAGACCAATTGAAACTCATTAAAATTTTAAAATTTTGTGCATTAAAAGACAAGAGTAAAAAGGCAGCCCAGAGAATGAGAAAAAATATTTGGAAATCTATATCTGATAAAGCATTATCATCCTGAACAATATGGAGAACTTCTTTAAAACTCAACAACAAAAACAACCTGCTCAAAAATTGGCAAAGTATAAATTTCCTCAAAGAAAATATACAGATGTCTAATAAGTACATGAAAAGATGCTCAACATCACTAATCATTAGGGAAATGCATATCAAAATACAATGAGCTACCACTTTACACCCATTATGATGACTACTATTAAGGAAAATAGGCAGTGCGCTTGCGGACAGGAGGCGCCATCGCCCATCCACTCCTTGCTGAGCTGTTGGAAGGGGACCAAGTGGACTCTTGAAGGAATCAAGGTTGAGGACCACCTTGACCTCATTGTCTCAGAGCCTCAGGGAAAATGTTGGAAAATTCACCATCGCTATTGCCAGAAAGAGCTATTTGTGGCTTTTGTTCTTTTCATAAGCTCCCAATTTGGCTTCATCCTGTATCACGTGTGGGCAACTGCCCAATACTTTTGAGTCCAATAGGTCAAGCTTAAGGTGTTCAGCCTAAGCTCAGGAACAAAAGCCTCCTTATTACTATAGTAATCGAGTATGTACTCTTATTTGGAGTAAACATGATGAGTACCTCACCATTTAACTCCATTCATACAGTCACAGTAACTATGCTAAAAATCAGCAACAAAAGAAATACCAGGGAGAGGCCATCCCAGCATTAAAAGATATTTCTATTAGCGAAGTAAATCAGATGTTCTTTCTGACTGCAAAAGAACCTTACACCAAAAACTGAATTGTATATGTACTACTATCAAACATTTATTACAAGTTTTGGCATAATAATTTTGAACATAATTATCTCTCTTATTAATACCCAGTTTTGAAATAGTTTGAAAAATGTAAGTTGAACTTCTCTTAGATTAAGCTCCATTAATACGATAAAAGTTCTCAAATATTAGTTACTAATGGACAGAATATTTATCAAATATTTTTTTTAAAAGAAAAGGTTAGCGAGGATGTAGAGAAATTGGAACCTTTGCATTCTGTTGGTGGTAGTATAAAATGGTACAACAATATGGAAAACAGTATGGCAGCTTCTCAAAAAATTAAAAATAGAATTTCCATATGATCCAGCAATTTCACTTTTGAGTATATACTAGTAGTATATGGAACCAGAAGTATTGAAAGCAGGGTCTCAAGAGATATTTGTACACCCATATTTATAGCAACATTAGTGACAATATCTAAAACATGGGTGTCCATTGACTAATGAATAAATAAACAAAATGTTGTAAATACATACAAGGGATAGTGTTCTTACTTTAAAAGGGTTGGAAATTCTGCCCTAGCCAGTTTGGCTCAGTGGATAGAGCGTCAGCCTGCAGACTAAAGGGTCCCGGGTTTGATTCCGGTCAAGGACATGTATCTCGGTTACAGGCTTCTCCCCGACCCGGGTTTCAGTTGGGGCTTGTGCAGGAGGCAACCAATTGATGTGTCTCTCTCACATCGATATTTCTCTCTGTCTTTCCCTCTCTCTTCCACTCTCTCTAAAAATCAATGGAAAAATATCCTTGGTTAAGGATTAAAAATATGAAAATAAAAAGATGGGAAATTCTGCTATATTCCACAACAGGGTGGACCCTTGAAGACATGCTAAGTGAAATAAGTCACAAAAGACAAATACAGTATGATTTCACATATTTGAGATACTTAGAGTAGTCAGATTATTAAGACAGAAAATATAGGCCTTGACTAAGTTGGTTAGAGCATTGTCCTGATACACCAAAGTTGTGGGTTTGATTCTGGTCAAGGCACATGGAAGAATCAACCAATGAATACATAAATAAATGGAACAACAAATTGGTGTTTTTCTCGCTACCTTTCCCAATTCCCCCTCTCCCCCCTCCCCTACTTCCTTTCCTCCCTCTAAAAAATCAATTAAAAATAAAAAAGAAAGTATGGTGGCTGCCAGAGGGTTGTGGGTTATTGTTTATTGGCTGTAAAGTTTTACTTTTACAAGATGAACGTTGTTATGGGGATGGATGGTGATGATGGTTACACAACAATGTAAATGTATTTAATGCCACTGACCTATACACTTAAAAATGGTTACAGTGGTGCCCGGCCAGTATGGCTCAGTGTTTGAATGTCGACCTATGAACCAAGAAGTCATAGTTCAATTCCCAGTCAGGGCACATGCCAGGATTTTGGGCTTGCTCTGCACTGGGAGATGTGTGGGAAGCAACTGATTAATGATTCTCTCTCATCATTGATGTTTCCTTCCTCTCTGAAGTCAATAAAAATATATTTTTAAATGGTTATGATAGTAAACTTATGTTTTGTATATTCTGCCCCAATAAAAAATTGAAAGAGAAAGAGAGGAAAAGAAAGATTTGTACTTACTACTTTACTGTGATACTAGGCAATCCCATAGAGGAAGTTTAGATTACCAGGATTTTGACTAATTGTATTGAAACCTGAAGTTAGATTGTATTTCTCAATCCCCTTCTCAATCCTGTACTAAGCAAGATTTAAAAACAAAATACCTAACCTTTCCCAACTTAAACTGATAAGAAATTATATTTTCTATCCTTTTTCCTACACTTCTCAATTTCTTATAGTTGGCCTATATTACCTTTGGAACTCAGGTGCCTTTTTGCTGTAATTTATTGGGCACCTGCAATTTACTTGGCACAAGACTCTACCTATGGGGCTCATGATTTTTCACATTTGTCATAAATAAGAAGAGAGAACAAGGAACCAAAATAAAAATGAGTGATCAAGTGTGACTGGGTGTTTAACCCTTCCACTACTTAGACTAGTCATATCATTGGTCTGAATGATGTAGAATAATGCATTGATATTAAGCTCAGGTTATAATGATGAACAAGCAATTCAAGGTTGACTATGGTTTTAATGTTCTTTTCTTACCCCTTTCTCCAGGTTTATTAACATGATTGTAGTATACCTTTTTTCCTTGTCAGGTACTGTAGAATAAACTTTATAAAATAAGGGATCACTGCCCTAACTGGTTTGGCTCATTGGATAGAGCATTGGCCTGCGGACTCAAGGGTCTCAGGTTCGATTCTGGTCAAGGGCATGTACCTTGGTTATGGGCACATCCCCAGTAGTGGGTATGCAGGAGGCAGCTGATTGATGTTTCTCTCTCATCAATGTTTCTAACTCTCTCCCCTTCTCCCTTCCTCTCTGTAAAATAAAATCAATAAAATATATTAAAAAACAAAAAATGAGGAATCAGTTCTTTGACTTCTGTGGGTTGCTGATATTCTGCCCTATAAAATTCAAGTTATTTGGATGCTAAAAGAAAATGTTTAAAATGATGTAGTTAAAATTACTACTAGAAGTTTGGGGAATGAAGAAGGAAAAGGTTGCTATTTATGAATTGACATTTTTTATACAGAAAACTTTTTGTAAGAAAATTAAGTTCAAAGATAAAATCAGACACCCGAAGAAAATGAATTGACCCACAAGACATGGCACCAGTGTCCTTTCATGCACAGTGGTATAACTTCTGCATACAGAAATTGTCCTTGGTGCCTTTCTTTAATAAAGGGAATCTGCTATCTAATAAAAAAAGTAGGAAGTCTACACTAATTCTCACTTACTTGCATAATGAAATATACTTTAGAAATAGAGATGCGTCATGGTGGCTGGTTTGGCTCTGTGGATGAAGCATTGGCCTGCGGACTGAAGGGTCCTAGGGGTTCATTTCAGGTCAAGGGCACATGCCTGGGTTGTGGGCTTGATCCCCAGTAGGGGGTGTGCAAGAGGCAGCCAATCAGTGATTCTGTCTCATCATTGATGTTTCTATCTCCCTCTCCCTTCCTTTCTGAAATTAATAATAAAAAAACAAAAACATGTTTTTAAAAAGCAATTAGAGCCAAAACTAATTTGGCTCAGTGGATAGAGCCTCTGCCTTCGGACTGAAAGGTCCCAGGTTCAAATTCGGTCAAGGGCATGTACCTTAGTTTCAGGCACATCCCCAGTAGGGAGCGTGCAGGGGGGCAGCTCATCGATGATTCTAACTCTCCATTCCTCTCCCTTCCTCTCTGTAAAAAACAATAATATATATATTTAAAAGGCAATTAGATTGCAGCTGGGCCTTGGTAAAATTGATAAGATTTGGATAAACTGAGGGAGATGGGAAGACATGTAGAATAGAGAGATTGTGTGGAGGCACAAAATTGAAAACAAGTAGACTTTGCATATCAGTAGGTATCCTGACATGGATAGAAAGCATTAGTGGGAAAATAAGAGCAAGTAAAGTCACACACCAAAAAAAAAGTCCAGAAAATTATGTATTTTACATTCTTTTAAAATCTTTAGGAATGATTTTTTTTATGTTTTGTTTGTTTTATTGAGATATTGTAGACCTAGAACATGTAACCTTATTGTGAAACTAGAGGCCCGTGGCAGGAAGATTCCTGCAAGAATAGATCTGGTAGCCATCTCCACCATCCCACCTGCTTCCTTCCCATCTCTGCTGCCCTGCCTGCTTCCCGCCCTTCTCCATTGCCCTGCTTGCTTCTCCACAGCTTTGCTCCCTTCTGCAGCACGGAAGTGTTGTATTCAGTCTTCATTCTGTGCCTGGATATGCAAATTAACCACTATTTTTGTTGGGTTAATTTGCATACTCACTCCTGATTGGCTGGTGAGCGTGGCTTGTGGGCATAGTGAAGGTATGATCAATTTGCTTATTTCTCTCTCTCTCTCTCTCTCTCTCTCTCTCTCTCTCTCAAAGAGGAAGGGAGAAGGATAGAGAGAAATATCGATGAGAGAAACATCAATCAGCTGCCTCCTGCACACGTCCTATTGGGGATGTGCCCACACCAAGGTACATGCCCTTGACCGGAATTGAACCCGGGGACCCTTGAGTCCGCAGGCCAATGCTCTATCCACTGAGCCAAACTGGCTAAGGCTGCATTTTTCTCTTTTTTTTAGATAGGATGATTATCACAGTAATTTAGTTAAACCTCCAGTCTCTCACATAATTACTGTTGTTTTTTTATTTTTTCATTTAATAAATCTTTATTGTTCAGATTATTACAATTGTTCCTCTTTTTTCCCTTATAGCTTCCCTCCACCCAGTTCCCACCCTACCTTCTGCCCGTATGCCCCCCCACACTGTCCTCATCCATAGGTGTACAACTTTTGTCCAGTTTCTTCCTGCACCCCACACTCTTTTCCCCCGAGAATTGTCAGTCTACACCCTTTCTATGCCCCTGATTCTATTATATTCACCAGTTTATTCTGTTCATCAGATTTTCTTACTCACTTGATTTTTAGATTCACTTGTTGATAGATATGTATTTGTTGTTCATAATTTTTATCTTTTCCTTTTTCTTCTTCTTCCTCTTCTTAAAGAATACCCTTCAGTATTTCATATAATCCTGGTTTGGTGGTGATGAACTCCTTTAGCTTTTTCTTCTCTGTGAAGCTCTTTATCTGACCTTCAATTCTGAATAATAACTTTGCTGGGTAGAGCACTCTTGGTTATAGGTTCTTGCTATTCATCACTTTGAATATTTCCAGCCACTTCCTCTGGCCTGCATAGTTCCTGTTGAGAAATCAGCTGACAGTCGTATGGATCCTCCCTTGTAGGTAACTGTTTTTCTCTTGCTGCTTTTAAGATTCTCTTTGTCTTTTGCTCTTGGCATTTTAATTATGATGTGTCTTGGTGTGGTCCTCTTTGGATTCCTTTTGTTTGGGGTTTTCTGCGCTTCCTGGACTTGTAAGTCTATTTCTTTCACCAAGTGGGGGAAGTTTTCTGTCATTATTTCTTCAAATAGGTTTTCAATATCTTGCTTTCTCTCTTCTGGCACCCCCATAATTCTGATGTTGGTGCACTTGAAATTGTCCCAGAGGCTCCTTACATTATCTTCATATTCTTTTTTCTTTTCCAGTTGAGTGTTTTTTGCTTCTTTGTATTTCAAATCTTTGACTTGATTCTTGCGATCCTCTAGTCTGCTATTAGATCTCTGTATAATATATTTTATTTCAGTAGTATATCCTTAATTTCTAGTTGGTCCTTTTTCAAATCCTCAAGGATCTTACTAAATTTATCAGCCTTCTCTAGAAAATTCTTGAAAAAACCTTATAACCGTGGTTTTGAACTCTGTATCCAATCATTTGCTTTCCTCCATTTCTTTCATTTGTGACCTGTTTCTTTGTCTCTATACTTTAGCTGCCTCTCTGAGATGATAGACTGGCTTTGTGTGCTACGTGTCCTATAAGGCCCAGTGGCTCAGCTCCCCAGTTACCTGAGGTAGACACTCTTGGTGCATCCCTTTGTGGGCTGTGTACACAGTCATATTGTAGTTAAGCCTTGATTGTTATTGGTATCACTGGGAAGAATTGACCTCCAGGCTAATTGGCTGTGAGGGTCAGCTGTGTCTATGCTGGGGGAACTTCTGTGCTGGAGACACCCTTATGAGCAAGACTTTCAAAAGCCTCTGTGTTCAACTTGGATGGGGCAGAGCAGACAGCATTGGTTTCCCATCAGCCCTGCCCTAATAGGCCCCTGTGTCTCAATGTCCTGTAGTAATTACTGCAAACACCTCTGAGAGAAAGCCGCTCTTGAATGCCACCCACTGCCAGATAGTCCAATTTCTCCCTGTATGAGTCTTGGTCCCCAGAGTCTCACCCAGAACTGGAGTTCAGTACAGTTGGAAGTTTTGTCTCCCTCCTGCTTGAGAAAGCCAGCCACGCACTCAGTTGCCAGTCCTCTCCACACGCATCTTGGTACCACTTCCTCCGCAGCTCCTCTGAGTCTCAGTGTGCTTTCTCTTTCTTTCTAGTTGTAGAATTTCCACTCAGCCAGCCTTCCTGTGGTTCTGGATGATGTCCGTTTTGTCTTTTAGTTGTAGATTTTAAATTTTTGTGTGAGGCAGCAGTTTAGGTATTTACCTATGCCGTCATCTTGGTTTCTCTCTGTTGTTGTTTTTTGGTGTGGTGATAACATTTCAAATCTTTTTTAACAACTTTCAAGCATATAATACAGTATTACTAATTATAGATACCATGTTGTACATAAGATCCCCAAACTTATTCATCATATAGCTGGAAGTTGATGCCCTTTGATCATCTACCTGTTTTTCCCACCCCCAAGTCCCCACTGTCTTTAGGAATGATTTTAAACCTCTTCCACTTAGAGTCAAGAAATTCTTCCTATTGATTTTATTTTATTTTATTTTGTTTTTAATTTATCTTTATTGTTGAAAGTATTGCAGATGGCCCCTTCTTATTCCCCCTTAACACCCTCTATCCTTCTCAAGCTCCCTCCAAAGTCCTTTCCCACACTATTGTCTTCCTATTGATTTTAAATTCCCTTTGCTGCCGAAACTGGTTTGGCTCAGTGGATGGAGCATCGGCCTGCAGACTGAAGGGTCCCAGGTTCGATTCTGGTCAGGGGCTTGTGCCTTGGTTGCGGGCACACCTCTGGTGGGGGGTGTGTAAGAGGCGGCTGATCAAAGTCTCTCTCTCATTGATGTTTCTGGCTCTCTATCCCTCCCCCTTCCTCTCTGTGAAAAGTCAATAAAATATATTAAAAAAAAAATAAAATAAATTCCCTTGTTGCCTTTTCCCCCTTTCCTTTTTAAAATTTTTATTTAATTTAGTTTTTTAAATATTTTTAATTGGTTTTTTAGAGAGAGGGAGGGAGGGAGAGAAAGAAATTTCCATTGAAGAGTGGAACATCAATTGGCTGCTTCCTGCACACCTCCTACTGGGGATTGAGCCCAAACCCTGAGCATGTTCCCTGTCTGGGAATCGAACCAGCAACCTTTCAATGCATGGGATGACACCCAACCAACTGAGCAACACCAGCCATGGCTATTTTTTTTTCAGTTATTGTTTACATTCAGTATTATTTTGAACTAGAGGCTCATTGCAAAAAATTTGTGCACATGGGGGTTGGGGGGAGGTCCCTCAGCTCTGCTGCACCCTCTTGTAGTCTGGGAGCCTTGGGGGATGTCTGACAGAGTGAACCTCAGCTGGAAGTTGGACATCCTTAGCGCTGCCACAGAGGTGGGAGAGGCTCCCGCCACTGCTGCTGTGCTTACCAGCTATGAGCTCAGCTTCTGGCTGAGCAGTGTTCCCCCTGTGGGAGTGCACTGACCACCAGGAGGAAGCTCCTATGTTGAGCAGGATTGGGCTTAAACCAGCTCTCTGACATCCCGAGGTGTCCTAGGCCAGGCTGAGAGCACAGGTCAGGCCAAGGGACCCCTCTCCCTAGGACATGATCGGAATCAGGAAGGGATGCAGGAGTTTGGCCAGCTGGGGAGGGACCGAGGGAAGGCTCCACTGCATGTCTGGCCTATCTTACTCAGTCCTAATCGGCCAGACCCCAGCAGCAAGCTAACTTACCGGTCGGAGCATCTGCCCCCAGGTGGTCAGTGCACATCGTAGTGACTGGTCAACCATATTACTCTTTTATTAGATAGGACTAGAGGCCTAGTGCACAGGTAGGGTCCCTAGCGGCTGCTAGCTGCTGGCCGGGACCTTTCTTCATTTCGTGCCACCCCCTGGTGTTCAGCATATGTCATAGCAAGCAATCAAACTCCCAGTTGGTCAAACTCCCAAGGGGACACTTTGCATATTAAGCATATATATGTATGCTGTAGTAAATATAAGGGTGCCTATATTCTTTCAAATTAGTATTTCTTCATGTATATAAACCCAGAAGTGGAATTGCTAGGTCATAAGGCAGTTTCATTTCTTTGTTTTATTTTTAATTTTTTAGGTAGTTCCATTTTTAAGTTTTGGTGTTGTTTTTTTAATATATTTTATTGATTTTTCACAGAGAGGAAGGGAGAGGGATAGAAAGTTAGAAACATCGATGAGAGAGAGACATCGATCAGCCGCCTCCTACACGCCCCCTACTGGGGATGTGCCCACAACCAATGTACGTGCCCTCGATCGGAATCGAACCTGGGACCTTTCAATCCGCAGGCCAACACTCTATCCACTGAGCCAAACCGGTTTCGGCCCATTTTTAAGTTTTTGAGGAACAATGGTGGCACCAATCTGCATTCCGGCCAACACTTGTTGATTTATTGGTGATAGCCATTTTGATAGTGGTGAATTAACATCTCATTGTGTTTTTCATTTGCATTTCTCTGATGATTTGTGATGTTGAGCATCTTTTTATATGTCTGTTGGCTATCTGTATGTCCCCTTTGGAGACGTGTCTATTCAGGTTCTTTGCCCATTTTTTAATTGGATTGTATTTCTGATGTTGAGTTATGTGAGTTCTTTATAATTTTTGAATATTAACCCCTTATCAGATGTATCATTGGCAAATATGTTCTACCATTCCATGGATTATCTTTTCATTTTGTTGATGGGTTTCTTCTGCTATGATAAAAACTTTTTAGTTTGATCTAGTTCCATTTATTTTTCCTTTAGCTTTCCTTGCCCAGGATATATATTGCTAAAAGAAATGTCAGAGTTTTCACTCCCTACCTCCATAGAGGCCCAGTGCATGAATTCATGCACCAGTGGGATCCCTCAGCCTAGCCTGAAGGATTGGGCCAAAACTAGCTCTCCAACATCCTCTGAGGAGTCCTGGGTTGCGAGAGGACTCAGGCAAGTGTGAGGGGCCCCACCGGTGCATGATCAGGGCCGAGTTGAAATGTGGAAGTTTGGCCAGCTGGGGCAGGGCTGCGGGAGGGCTCCAAGGTATGTCTGGCCCATCTCAGCCCGATTGGCCAGACCCCAGCAGCAAGCTAATCTACCGATTGGAGCATCTGCCCCCTGGTAGTCAGTGCATGTCATAGCAACTGGTCAACCAGCCAACTGTCTGCCCCCTGGGGGTCAGTGCTCATAATAGCAAGTGGTTGAGCAGCCTTAGCATATCATTAGCATATTGCACTTTGATTGGTTGAACAAATATTATATATTTGTATATTTTACATATTTATAAAATTAATTAATATAATTAAAATAAATTTAAATTTTTATATATTTTTAAAATATATTTCTTTATTCATTTCAGAGAGAAAGGGAGAAGGAGAGAGACATAGAAACATCAATGATAAGAGAGAATCATTGATCGGCTGCCTCCTGCATGCCCCCCCCGGGACCCAGCCCACAACCCCACATGTGCCTTTGGCTGGAATTGAACCAGGACTTCAGTCTTTAGGCTGATGCTCTATCCACTGAGCCAAGCTGGCCAGGGCTAGGCTTTTATTATATAGGATGTTTTCTTGTGGGAGTTTTATGGTTTCGAGTCTTAACATTTAAGTCTTTTATCTATTTTTGATTTGTTTGTTTGGTTTGTTTTTATTTTTGCTAATCCTCACTCGATATTTTTTCCATTGATTTTTTTTTTTTTTTTTTAGAGAGAATGGATGGGAAGGGAGAGATAGAGGGAGAGAGAGAGACATTGATGTGAGAGAGACACATCTATTGGTTGCAACCAAGTTACCCACCCTTGACCAGGAATTGAACCCATGACTCTTTGGTGCAGGCTGATGCTCTGACCACTGAGCCATGCCAGCCAGGGCTAGCTCTCTATTCTGTTCCATTAATCTATATATCTGCTTTTGTGTGTATGTTTTTAATATATGTTTTTATTTATTATGGAGAGAGAGAGAAAGGGAGAGAGAGAGATAGAAACATCCATAAGAGAGAAACATCAACATTAATCAGCTGCCTCCTGCACACTCCCTACTGGGCATGGAGCCTGCAACTTGGCCTGGACATTGAGCCCATGACCTCTTTCTTGGTGCAGGGTCAAGCTCAATCACTGAGTCACACTGGCCAGGCCTATATGTCTGTTTTTAAGCCAGTACCATGCTGGGTATTGTTTTTTTTAACAATCAGATTCATGTTTAATATTTATTGAGCAATAACTAGGTGCCTACTATGTGTTACGTCTTTTCATATACCATGCTTTTTTTAAAAAAATAAGTTTTTAAAAAATACATTTTTTTATTGATTTTGGAGAGGGTGGGAGAGAAAGATAGAAACATGAATGATGAGAGAGAATAATTGATAGGCTGCCTCCTAAACTCCCTCTACTGGGGATTGAGCCCACAACCTGGGCATGTGTATTGACCAGGAATCAAACCATGACCTCCTGGTTCATAGTTCAATATTCAACCACTGAGCTACCCTATGCTGTTTTGATTACTATGGCCTTGTTAGCATGATTCTTCCAACTTTATTTTTAAGATTGCTGTTGCTCATTAGGGTCTTTTGTGGTTCTATATAAATGTTTGGATTATTTGTTCTAGTTCTGTGAAATATGCCATTGGTATTTTGATAGGAATTGTTTTGAACTTACAGATTGTTTTGGGTAGTACAGACATTTTAATAATATTAATTCTTTCCATTCATGAGCATGGTATATGCTTCCGCTTATTTGTGTCTTCTTCAGTTTCTTTCTTCAGTGTCTTAAAATTGTCAGAGTACAAGTCTTTTACATCCTTGGTTAAATTTTTTTTCCTGGATTATTTTATTTTACTTTTTATGCAGTTTTAAATGGGATTTTTTATTTATTTATTTATTTATTTATTTATTTATTTCCTCTTTATGATAGTTAACCTTTTGCTGCCATTTTGACCTTTTCTTACTGTCTTAATTTTTGGAATTCTATTTGTTTCTTATCCAAAACTCCTTTTATTAGGGCATTCTTAGTCTTAACTGGGCCTAGCCTTTTGTTCCATAGGAAGGAACTGGTATTTAAAATTAATCAACTCTCCTTTGGATATGGACAATGAAAATTCTCCCACCTTTGTACATGGACAATGGCTTTTTAAGTTGGGGATACTTGGTAGTACTTTAATGAGTTATGCTAGTTGATATTTACTTATTCAGCAAATATTTATTAAGCACCTCCAGTTCTAGGTGCTTGGGATCTTCTACAAATAAACAAATGAGGGTCCTTGCTCTTGAGGAGCGTGTATTATACCAGATGACTTTGCTGTTAGACCAACTACCATATAATGTCTCTGCTCTCAAAATTCCCTCTTTTTACAATGGAATAATTTAGTCAGCTACTAGAATCTTCTCTTTAAGATACTCAAACAGTTACCCCAAACAGAAAATTCCTCAATCCGTAGACGAAAGAATTTACCTTAGATTCAATGGGTGGGTTTTCCCCTTTCCCTTTAATTTATCCTCCTTCATTCCCCTGACAACATTTTCTTCAGAATATTTTGGGAAGAAGTTTCCTGTTCTTATTTTTCCTCTATAAATTACCTTGCTCACACATGCAGCCTATGAGCTGTTGCTGCTGTGGTTGTATTTATTTGTTGAACAGTTCTGTACTTTGAAATGATTCATTCAAGAGCCATGAAGCATTCAAAGCAGGATGTGTGACTCATTTAATAAACAGCAGCATCTTGAAGTAGAGAGCAGGGGCCTAGGATTGACTATGGTACAGATGAAAGTTATGTTGGCTTTGAGGTGTGGGTATTTAGCCTCTTCCTTTCTTCTTCCTTCCCCTGCTTCCCCAAACTATAAATGATATCTTGCATTGGGAATAGAAGCATTGCAGTGAGGGTGCAAAGCTTTATCAAGACTTTTGCAAGTCTCTCAGTTTCTTCTTCAGAATATATGATCAATTGAAGTGATTAAGTAATGTTCAGAGAAAGATCAGTTATTCTTTCTACCCTGCTCCTCACCAGTATCACTATGCTAGAGCTTGCTCCCCATACTTCCTCTCCAGCTTTTTATACTATTTTCCTTCATCAAAATGTGCCACAAGCCGAAACCAGTTTGGCTCAGTGGATAGAGCACCAGTCTTCGGACTGAAAGGTCCCACGTTTGATTCCGGTCAAGGGCATGTACCTTGGTTGTGGGCACATCCCCAGTAGCTGATCAATGTCTCTCTCTCATCGGTGTTTCTAACTCTCTATCCCTCTCCCTTCCTCTCTGTAAAAAAACAATAAAATATATATATATATATTTTAAAAAGTGCCACAAAATACTTGATACTCTAATAAAAGAAAGCTATTCTGTCTGTGAAGCCCTGCCAAACCCAGGAACTTTAGAGAAGTGGGGGGAGGGGGGTAGTTAGGTTTGAGCATAAGCAACTTTTCAGTCTATCACAAATATAAATTCAATTCCTTGTATTGTTCCCTAATAGTTTAGGCATTCAACACTCATTTCCTAATAACTAAAGAGTCCTGATTTGTCTCCTTCCCCCAGTCTACTCTTCTAAAACAAGGAGAGGGACTTGAATTAATCATAGGTCAGGATATAAGAGCATTTTTAAATCTGAGGCAAATCCACATGGAAACTGGAGGTGTGGTGGCCAACAACAACATTTCAGGAATGAATTTGGCTAAGAGTTGTGTGCATATTGCACAAAAATTACATTGGTCACAATACTTTACCAAGGATTTAGCTTGAAACGATTACATTTCTAATGTCCATATGCTTGTCTTTGGCTCAGAGTCAACAGACAAAAATTTAGCTTTAGTTTGGCCTGAGCTGTCATGTGCCAGTGAGCCTTCTCTTCAGTACTGGTTAGTGCTGCTATTTCAAAAAAGCTTCTCGGAGACTAGTATCAACAGGATTAGGAAAATAACTCTCCCTAAACATTGAATTATTTTGCAAAGAAAAACTAACTTTCACTAAAATACCTGTCTACCTTGAGATTAAAAAAGGGAAAACTAGCTGAGTACTGTATATGCTGTATGCCAGATATTACATAAGTGTTTCAAATAATTATTTCATTTAAAAGCTTAAGAAAGAAGGGTATGAGGGAGCCTTCTGGGGTGCCTGAAATATTTCATATCTTCTTTTTTCTTGAAGAGACCAATTATTTTAACTTCACTTACTGTTCATATTTCTAAAACCTTGGGTTTCTGAAAAATAATTTAAAAACTGTTATTCCTAGTACTAAGCTGAGGACATGAGAAATCATTTTATTATTACTAGAGGCCCAGTGCACAAATTTGTGCGCCAGAGGGGTCCCTCAGCCTGGCCTGTGGGATAGGGCCAAAACCAGATCTCCAATATCCCCCAAGGGGTCTCAGATTGTGAGAGGGCACAGGTCAGACCTAGGGACCCCACTGGTGCACAATCAGAATCAGGGAGATATGCAGGAGGTTGGCCAGCTGGGGAGGGACCATGGGAGGGCCCCAGGGATGTCTAGCCCATCTCGCTCAGTCCCGATCAGCCAGGCCTCAGCAGCAAGCTAACATACCAGTCCGAATGTCTTCCCCCTGGTGGTCAGTGCATGTCATAGTGAGCAGTTAGTTGAGCACTCTTAGCATATCATTAGCATATTATGCTTTGATTGGTTGAACAGCCAACTGGACGACCATACACTTAGCATATTAGGCTTTTATTATATAGGATTGTATAGTTGGTATACAATGTTAATTTCAGCTGTACAACATAATGATTCCATATCTATACCCCTTACGAAGTGATTACCATGACAATTTTAATCCTTCTGTCACCATACAAAAGTATGATACTAGAGGTCTGGTATGCACTCAGCATACAGAAAATGTATGCTCTCAGCAGGGGGTGTCTCTCAGCCCGGCCTGCCCCCTCTCGCAGTCCAGAACCTCTCAGGGGATGTCCACCCACAGGGAGTGGGTCTAACCCATTAGTCAAACATCCTTAGCACTGATGCAGAGGTGGGAGACTCCTGCCACTGCCTCTACGCTGGCCAGCCACAAGCTAGCTTCTGGCTAAGCAGCGCTCCCCCTGTGGAAGCGCACTGAAAACCAATGGGCAGCTCCTGCATTGAGCATCTGCCTTCTGGTGGTCAGTGTACATCATAGCAATTGGTTGTTCCCAGTCGTTCTGCCATTAGGGTCAATTTACATATTACCCTTTTATTATATAGGGTTATTAACTATTCCCTGTGCTATATACTATATCCCCATGACTTACTTATTTGTTCTTCTTGATCCCCTTCACCATTTTGCCCATCTCTCCACTCTCTTTCATATTTTGATCTGGGTTCTGATTACCCAGGTATCTATATATATATAAAAGTCAAGCAACCAGAACAACCAGTCACTATGACGTGCACTGTTGCCAGCCAACCGGCCTGATGGGGGTGGGGTCAGCCAGCCAACCTCCTGTGGCCCCTCCCCCAGCCAGCCTAGACCCCAATCAGCCTCCCCTCCCAATTGGGAGTGGGTTTGGCCAACCTTCCATGAACCGTCCCCACCGCTGGTTGGCCCTATCAGGACAAGCTGGCTGGACACCACCTGTGCATGAGTTTGTTCACCAGGCCTCTAGTCTACTTATATAAAAACTAGAGGCCCATTACAGGAAGATTCCTGTAATAGGGCTTCATGCTGTGGTCTCCGCTGCCCTGCCTGCTTCCCTCCCTTCTCTGCTGCCCCACTTGCTTGCTTCTCCACAGCTTCCTCCCTTCTGCAGCACTTGGCTTCCTTCTGGGCTGTCTTCAGTCTTTGCTCTGCACCGAGGTATGCAAATTAACTGCCATTTTGGCTGGGTTAATTTGCATGCTCGCTCCTGATTGGCTTGTGGGTGTAGCAGAAGGTACGGTCCATTTGCATGTTTCTCTTTTATTAGATAAGACTAGAGGCTTGGTCCACAAAATTCATGTACTCAGTGTTGTGGGGGGGGTCTCTCAGCCTGAATTGCGAGAGGGCGCAGGCCAGGCTGAGGGACCCCACTGATGCATGACTGAGGCCAGAGAGGGATGTGGGAGGTTGGCCAGCCGGGGAGGAACTGTGGGAGGGCTCCAAGGCATGTCTAACTTATCTTGCTCAGTCCCGATTGGCCGGACCCAGCAGCAAGCTAACCTATTAATCGAAGTGTCTGTCCCCTGGTGTTTAGTGCACATAATAGCAACTGGTTGACCGGTTGACTGTCTGCCCCTTGGTGGTCAGTGCACATCATAGTGAGCAGTTGAGTAGCCTTAGTATATCATTAGCATATTATGCTTTGATTGTCTGAATGGCCGACCAGATGACTGGACACTTAGCATATTAGGCTTTTATTATATAGAATTTGTTGATTTTTATTTTATATGTTACACATCAATTTTTAAAAGTTAAAAAATCTTAAGGTTTTATTCATTGAGATTTACAGTATTCCTGATTTACATTTCTCACCATCCTTGTTCTTCAAGCCATTCCTAACGTTTTTTTAAAATATATTTTTATTGATTTCAGAGAAGAATGGAGAGAGATAGAAACATCTATACTAATAAAAGGGTAATATGGTAATTAGAGCAGATGTCTTCCAGATGTCCTCCAGACAAAACCACGACAGATGCACAGGGCCCAGGCTCAGGTCGGCAATGGCGTCAGCAGTGGGATAATGGTGGTGGTGCCTTCCCCTGACACACCAGGTCACCTCCCTCAGAAGAAGGTCAGACTGTGGCTTAGGCCAAGGGCCAAGGCAGAGGCAGTTAGAGGCGATCAGGCAGGCAGGGGAGCAAGTTAGGTGCAATCAGGCCAGCAGGGGGGCAAGATAGGGGCAAGCAGGCCAGCAGGCAGAGGCAATTAGGGCGATCAGGCAGGTAGGTGAGTGGTTAGGAGCCAAGAGTCCCAGATTACAAGAGGGATGTCTAACTGCCAGTTTAGGTCCATAGGGATCAAGCCTAAACCGGCAATTGGACATCCCTTGAGGGGGTCCCAGATTGGAGAGGGTGCAGGCCAGGCTGATGGAACCCTGCACCCTCCACCATGCACAAATTTCATGCACCAGGCCTCTAGTCAATGATGAGAGAAAATCATTCATCAGCTGCCTCCTGCATGCCCTCAACTGGGGATTGAGCCCACAACCTGGGCATGTCCCCTGATTGGAATTGAACCTGGGACCCTTCAGTTCACAGTCTCACGCTCTATGCACTCAGCCAAACAAGCTAAGGCCATTCCTAACTCTTCACTTAACTCTGGTTATTTAGTCAGTTTGCTGGTAGGTAGGATTCCAGTTTCTTCCATCACAGAAGGACAGGTGAGAATGAAACTTACTAGAAATTGAAGGTGGTTTTCCAAAGATCTGCCATGGAAAATTGTTTTTGTTGTTGTTTGTTAATCCTCACCCAAGTATTTTTTTTTTTTAATCCTTATCTGAGGATATTTTTCCCATTGATTTTAAAAGAGTGTAGAAGGGAGCAGGGAGGCGGAAGGAGAGAGTGAGGGAGAGAGAAAATTGATGTGGACTCATTGACCAATTGCCTCCCACTCACTGTGCCCTGACCAAGGCCAGGGATCAAACATGCCACCCAGGTGATAGTGACACAAGCATGTGAGATTTTCTGCATATCTGCTCCATGACATACCAGCACTCTCACAATAAGAAGGAAGACAAGATACTCATTCTGTCTAAGCTGAGAGTGATACTGTCTATTATTTTCATAGCATTTACAAGTATGTTAAAACTGTGTGTTCCTGGATTTATCAGTGGTCTATAAAAATACATTTTAAACATTTTTTTAAAATGTGCAACCCAGGTACATGCCCTTCACTGGGAATCAAATCCGTGACCCTTCAGTGCTCAGGCCAACTCTGTAACCACTGAGCACACTAGCCAGGGCATGCCATGGAAAATTGTTAACACATTAAGCGCCCCAGTCAGTCACTGGTGACTAATACTATACTTTCCGTCTGGAAGACAAAACAGGCTGTGCGCTTAATGTGTTAATAAGAAACTATACTTTCCCTGCTCTGGCTCAGTTGTTTGGGTGTCAACCTATGCAGCAAGAGGTTGTTGATTCAATTTCCTGACAGCAGTTTAATTCCCTGTTGGTTCATGTCTGTTTGTGGGCTCGATCCTCAATGTGGGGCATGCAGGAGGCAGCCTATGGTGTTGCACTCTCTCATTGATGTTTCTCTCTCCCCCTCTCCCTTCCTCTCTCTCTAAAAATTAATAAATTGTTGTTAAAAAAAAAAGTATACTTTCCCTGCCCATTCTACAACTAACACCAGTTTTCAGATTAACTCCTCATAGCCCTGATATTCCATTTTATACTTCTTAATATTTCTTAAACTAAGTAAATCTCTTTTCTCACTAATTTTTTTCTCCATTGGGGAGTGAAAATCTGAAGTAGCCAATTTACTTCTTCTGTTTTATCTCTTTGTTACTATCAAGGCAGTACATAAGAATTTCATCTAATCTGTTCTTCTCCCCATTATAGTGCCTTCTGTCTCCATCTTCCTAATTTCCCTAAGTATTTGCAGATTTTGTAATACATCAGCCATTTTATAAAGTGAGGTTGGAAGTTTTCTGCCTTTTTTTTTTTTTCCAAGATTCAGATCCAAAAACATGTGTTGGCAGTTTGACGAAAATAACTAAAAAACAGCCTTTTTTGTTGTTTCTTTCTTCCTTTCCCTGTTACCCTGTAGCAGGATTTCTCAACAGAGACACAACTGACATTTTGAGTCAGATAATTTGTTTTGGTGAGCTGTCCTATGCATTGTAGGATATTTATCAGTATCCTAGGCCTCTACCCTCTAGAAGTCAGTAGCATCTCTGCACTTGTGACAAGCAGAAATGTCCTCAAACATTGTGAAATGTCCCCTGGGGGTAAAGTTGCCCCTGGTTGAGAGCCAGTGCCATCTATATAATAAAAGGCTAATAAGCAAATCGACCAAATGGCAGAATGACCGGTTGCTGTGTTGCACATTGACCACCAAGGGCAGGTGCTCAATGTAGGAGCTGCTCCCTAGTGGTTAGTGTGCTCCCACAGGGGGAGTTCTGCCCAGCCAGAAGCCAGGCTCACCAGCTGGCTCATGGCGAGTGCAGTGGCAGTGACAGGAGACTCTTCTGCCTCCGCAGCAGTGCTTAGGATCCCTCAGGGGATGTCCACCAAGGGATCCCCCACTGCGAGAAGGTGCAGGTTGGGCTGTGGGACACCCCCATCCAGTGCACAAATGTCATGCATCAGGCCTCTGGTACAATACAAATTGCATTTAGGGAAAATGAGTTTGTAAGGAGAGATTCAAGACTGGCATAAAATTAAAATTGCTATTATATCTTTGAGCATATTATTTAGATCAGAGCTGTTCAAAGGAAGTAAAATGCAAGCCACATATGCAATTTTAATTTTTTTTAGAAGCCACATTAAGAAGTAGAAGTAGCTGAAACCAGTTTGGCTCAGTGGATAGAGCGTCTGCCTGCAGACTAAAAGGTCCCAGGTTTGATTCCGGTTGGGGGCATGTACCTTAGTTGCGGGCACATCTCCAGTGTGGGGCATGCAGGAGGCGGCTGATCGATGTCTCTCTCGCATCGATGTTTCTGACTTTTTATCCCTTTCCCTTCCTCTCTGTAAAAAATCAATAAAATATATTTTAAAAAAGGGGGGCGGAGGATAAGTAAGCCCTAGCCGGTTTGGCTCAGTGGATAGAGCATCGGCCTGTGAACTCAAAGGGTCCCAGGTCAATGTCGGTCAAGGGCACGTACCTTTGTAGCAGGCTTCTCCCCAGCCCAGGCCCTGGTCAGGGCCCATGCAGGAAGCAACTGATAGTTGTGTTTCTCTCACATCAATATTTCTCTATCTTTCCCTCTCTAAAAATCAATGGTAATGTATCCTCAGGTGAGGATTAACAAACAAAAAGATTCTGTTCTGGTGTTACCAATATAAATCTCTCAAGGCATATAAACTGCCTTCTCCTGATCCTGTGTGACTTAAATTCTTCAATCCCCATTTTGAATGATGCCTACCCTCTGTGTCTTGGAAATTTCTACACATTTACTGAAAATTATCAGTTTGCCCTTCAACCAGAGTTCCCTGAGTGGCTCTTTGCCAAAACCTTAGTCATAGGTAAAACCAAACAACAAAGGGAGACCCATTTACAAGGATATTAACAATGGGACAGCTAGATTTTTACATAGCCAATAATTCAAAAAGGAAATTTTGGGGAGAGCTCCTCCACTCATTGTAATTCAATAGAATAATCTATGTTTTTAAAAACCAAAATTTCATCACCTAATAATTTTAGGTACTTTGAGAATTTGCTTACAGAAGGATTGTTTCTTAGGCATGCAGTTCAAGACTAATCTAGAGAATTATTAAGAATTAACTCTAATACATGAGAGGAAATATAAGGAACAATGGAATAAAAGCGAAATTGACATTCACTTTGATAAAAAGCTTTACTAAACTTTCATTCTCCCCCTCCTACTCTAGCCATACAAGAATTGTGTTAGAAATATCGGAGAGCCCTGGCAGAATAGCTCAGCTATTTAGAGCAATATCTGAATACCCCAAGATTGTAGGTCCGATTCCCAACCAGGGACCCACAAGAATCAACCAGTGAATGCTAACTAAGTGGAACAACAAATCTGTCTCTCTCTCTCTCTCTCTCTCTCTCTCTCTCTCTCTCTCTCTCTCTCTTTATTTCTGTCTCTCTAAAATAGATTTTAAAAAATAAGTAGAAAAAAAATAGCAGAGAGAGATGACTGGAGCCCTACCTTGTAAAATTCAGCCCATTTTGGTCCTCTTCCTCTGAAGTACACTACCTGGTGTAATCATGGATTCTTAACTTCTGTGGTGTCATGACCCCCATTGGGAGTTTGGTAAAGCCCATGAACCCCTTCTGGAAAGCATGTTTTAAAATTAATAAAGTGTAATACATAGAATTATAAAGGAAACCAGTTATTTTGAAATACTAGTGAGCCAGTGCATGAAATTCATGCACATTAAAAGGGAATTAATTAGAGGAAATATTTTAATATTGCTATTTGCCCTTCCTCTATAATAGAGTGTCAAACATGAAAGAAATTTAGTAAAATATTGTATATTTGAAAATCTTCCTCCTGTCAGAGTCTGGGGTGCACCAGGGAACCAGAGTCAAGTCCCTACCCACCCACGTGTGCCTCAAAATTACATGAGATTCAGATCTGGCAGGCCCCACCCTCATCAAGCCCTGCCATTCAGGGGCCCTGCCTTAGGTCACCTGGCCCAACCCCGGGGCAGGAGGCACAGCATGAGGTCCCCTGGCCCGGGTCAGGGGGTGCAGCCTGAGGTCCCCCATTAAGTCCCTCCAGGCAGGGGTGCAGCCTCAGATCCCCTGGCCCAGTACTGGGAGAGGGGTCATGGCCTGGGGGGCACAGCCTCAGGTCCCCTGCCCCAGCCCAGTGCCACACAGCCACAGGCCCCTACTGATGGCATTTTTAGGTTAATTTTGGGAACTCAGCCTCAGCTATGTGCACAGCCTTCTTGTTATGGTGTGATGATCAATTTGCATATTTCCTCTTTATTAGATAGGATAATTGTCAAAAATGTTTTTGAAATATTTTATAATATATGTGCTTTTTAAATAATCCATTAAATAGCAAGTTCTAATGGTAGTTCTTGTGTCTATCATAATTTCAAAGTAGTGATGAATATGAAGATATTTTGAGATTTTTTAATAGCTGTAATATGGTATGAAAATATGTGTGGCCGAAACCGGTTCGGCTTGGTGGATAGGGCGACGGCCTGCAGACTGAAAGGTCCCGGGTTCAATTCTAGTCAAGGGCATGTACCTTGGTTGTGGGCACATCCCCAGTAGGGGGCGTGCAGGAGGCAGCTGATCGATCTCTCTCATCGATGTTTCTAACTCTCTATCCCTCTTCCTTCCTCTCTTTTTTTTTTTTACAAGAAAATATGTGTGATTGCTATTGTGAATTAGGCATGTTAGATTTTAAAGTTTAGTGAGAATTAAGATGGAATTTTTTTCCTATTCATTTTCACAGTTATCAAACCCTCTGAGATGCTAATGGTAGGAGAGCTCTTCAGCCACCTTTAGTTCTCTTCAGCTTCAGTTTTTGATTTGGAGAAAAATAAATAGCTCAAGAGGAAAAGGATATCATAGAAGGGAGCGAGGATGCAACAAAGGATCAAGAGCTAGAAGACAAACAAAACAAGTCTGGACTGTGCAGCAGAGTTGTAACAGAAGAGGAGTTGCTTTTTAAAATATTAAACAATCCTAACCAGAGCAAAGCCTGATAAAGGTTTAAAATCTTTCTCTCAGCTCAGTTTTGAGCAAATTATTTTTCTGATGATAGAAAAATACTTTCTATTTGAAAGTCAGTGTTCTAGATTCTAGAACATTGTGCAGAATTTTCCAAGCTCCCTATATGAAATTTTATTAAAGAATTTTTATAAACATAGTTTTGGAAGATTGTTACAACATTTCCAGTGCATTTTGAAAATTTATACCCCTGTCTAATTCACTACTATTATTTTCCCTCCAAAATGATGCTTTTTCTCTATTTTAGACTAGATTCTGCTCATTTCCTTTTACAGACCACTTGGCAGTCTCAGTGATTTGTTTAACCAACAAATATCATACCCCTGGGTAACAGACTATTATTCCTTCCTTTCTCACCCTACCACATCCTTTTTTCCTTAAGGAAAAAGCTGTGTTGGAAAAAGTTCTTGCTTAGGGTTAACCAGCTAGTAGAGAACATGAAAGCTCTTGGCTAAATTTCCCCACACTAGATTCCCTGGAAACCACTAAGACAGTCTTCTTTTGACTGTTTTACTTCTTGGTTCTTTATGCTTTTATTGATTTAATTTTTTTTTTTTTTAGACGGAGACCAATGTTAAAGAGAAACACTGATGGGCTGCCTCCTGCACATCCCCTTCTGGGGATAGAGTATGCAACCAGGCATGTGCCCTGACCATGAATCGAACCAGTGACCCCTTGGTGCATGGGATAATGCTCAATCAACTGAGCCACACCGGCCTGGGCCTTCATACTTTTAATTGAACTTTCCCTTTGTCCTTCAGGCCTGTGGACCTGATCTAGAAGGATGTTAGGTCTTTTTATTTTTTATGCTTTTTAAATTATATATATATTTTTTAAAACTTTATTGTTCAGATTATTACAGTTGTTCCTCTTTTTTCTCTCCATAGCTCCCCTCCACCCGGCTCACTCTCTGCCCTTACCTCCCCCCTATTGTCTTCATCCATAGATGTATGATTTTTGTCCAGTCTCTCCCTGCATTCCCCTTCCCCCTTCCCTCCTGAGAATTATCAGTCCACTCCCTTTCTATGCCCCTGACTCTGCTATATTCACCAGTTTATTCTGTTCATCAGACTTCTTATTCACTTGATTTTTAGATTCACTTGTTGATAGATATGTATTTGTTATTTATAATTTTTACCTTTACCTTTTTCTTCTTCCTCTTCTTAAAGAGTACCTTTCAGGATTTAATATAATACTGGTTTGGTGTTGATAAACTCCTTTAGTTTTTTCTTATCTGAGACGCTCTTTATCTGACCTTCAATTCTGAATGATAGCTTTGCTAGGTAGAGTAATCTTTGTTGTAGGTTCTTACTATTCATCACTTTGAATATTTCTTGCCACTCCCATTTGGTCTGCATAGTTTCTGTTGAAAAATCAGCTGGCAATCATATGGGTGCTCCCTTGTAGGTTATTAACTGTTTTTCTCTTGCTGCTTTTAATATTCTCTCTTTGTCTTTTGCTCTTGGTATTTTAATTATGATGTGTCTTGGTGTGATCCTCTTTGGATTCCTTTTGTTTGGGGTTCTGTGTGCTTCCTGAGCTTGTAAGTCTATTTCTTTCACCAGATGGGGGAAGTTTTCAATCATTATTTCTTGAAATAGGTTTTCAGTATCTTGCTCTCTCTCTTCTTCTGCCACCCCCATAATTCTGATGTTGGTATGCTTGAAGTTGTCCCAGAGGCTCCTTACACTATCTTCACATTTTTGGATTCTGTTTTCTTTTTGCTTTTCCAGGTGAGTGTTTTCTGCTTCTTTGTATTTCAAATCTTAAACTTGATTCTTGCCTTCCTCTAGTCTGCTGTTAGGTCTCTGTAAAATATTTTTTATTTCAGTCAGTGTATGTTTAATTTCTGGTTGGTCCTCTTTCATCTCTAGTTGGTCCTTTTTCATCTCCTCTTGGGTCTCACTAAATTTATCCATCTTTTCTAAGAAATTCTTGAAAAAGTTTATAACCTTAGTTTTGAACTCTATATCCAATTCTTTGTTTTCCTCCATTTCTTTTGTTTGTGATCTGTTCCTTTGTCTTCGCATTTTTGCTGCTTCCCTGAGTTGGTAGAGTAGCTTTGTGTGCTAGGTGTCCTATATGGCCCAGTAGCTCCACCTCCCCAGTTACCTGAAGTGGACTTTCTTGGTGTACCCCTTTGTGGACTGTGTGTACAGCCTTGTTGTAGTTAAGTCTTAATTGCTATTGGTATCACTGGGGGAAATTGATCTCCAAGCCAATTGGTTGTGATGATCAGCTGTGTCTACGCCTGGAGAACTTCTCTGCTAGACTATGCCTTAAGACTTGCACAATTGCAAAAGCCTCTTGCTAGGCTTGGATGGGGTGGAGTCTCAGTGTTGAACAGACAGAGTTGGCTTCCCATTAGTCCCTGGGTCTCAGTGTCTCTTGGTAATCGCTGCAGGTGCGTGTGCCTCCAGATCTCTGCCTTTCCGGCTCCCCTGAGTTTCCATGTGCTCTGGGGACCCATATGAGTCTGAGTCACCAGGGACTCACCCAAAACTGGAGTTCAGTGCCGTTGGGAGATTCTGTCTTCCTCCCACTAGAGAAAGCCAGCAGCACAATCAGCAATCAGCCCTCTGTGTGTGCATTTTCGCACGCACCTCCAGACCTCTGTCTTTCACGGCTCCCCTAAGTTTCCCTACACTCCTCCCTTTTCACAATAGTCCAGACTCCCCCATATGAGTCTCATCCGGAACTGGGGTTCAGTGCAGTCAGGAATTTCCATCTCCCTTCTGCTAGAGCAGTGGTTCTCAACCTTCCTAATGCCTTGACTCTTTAATACAATTCCTCATGTTGTGGTGACCCCCAACCATAAAATTATTTTCGTTGCTACTTCATAACTGTGATTTTGCTACTGTTATGAACTGTAATGTAAATATCTGATATGCAGGATGTATTTTCATTGTTATAAATTGAACATAATTAAAGCATAGGGATTAATCACAAAAACAATATGTAATTATATATTGTGAAATATTTATTTCTAATTGCAAATAAATGAAATTTTGTCTTGAATCGTGGTGTAGCATGGGCAACAGTCTTCATATGACAACAGTAAACTACATTGCTACATTTTGCTACACCGAGGAGCAGTGTGTTGGTTGGCTCCTAAGACCATGGGAAATAGGTGTTTTCTTTTTTTTAATATATTTTATTGATTTTATTACAGAGAGGAAGGGAGAGAGATAGAAAGTCAGAAACATCGATGAGAGAGAGAGACATCAATCAGCCGCTTCCCGCACACCCCACATTGGAGATGTGCCCGCAAGCAAGGTACATGCCCCCAACCGGAATTGAACCCGGGATCCTTCAGTCCGCAAGCCACACTCTATCCACTGAGCCAAACCGGTCTCGGCGGAAATAGATGTTTTCCAATAGTCTTAGGCAACCCCTGTGAAAGGGTCATTCGACCCCCAAAGGGGTCACGACCCACAGGTTGAGAACCACTGCACTAGAGCAAGCCAGCCAGGCACTCCACCCCATCTTCTCCACATGCACGTTTCTGTACCTCAGCATTTTGCAGCTCCTCTGAGTCTCCGTGAGCCCCTCTCTTTCCTTCTAGTTGTAGAATTTCCACTCAGCCAGCTTTCCTGTGGTTCTGGATGATGTCTGTCTGTCTTTTAGCTATAGTTTTGAAATTGTTGTGTGAGGCAGCAGTTCAGGTGTTCACCTATGCCACCATCTTGGTTTCTTCAGATTTTAGGTCTTAAGCTGGCTTTAGTTACTATTGATAGGAGCTCAGAGAAAATTTGGGGTAAGTTAACTTTCAGGTAAAGTAAAGGAACTTAAACAGTTTAATGATGCTTACTTGACTTGATAGTAGCTGGAATGGGGCCAACCTCTCTCTATTTAATTTACAAGTAAGAAGGACTGTGGAGGCTCTGGTCGGGTACCTCAGTTGGTTATAGTATCGTCCTGATACACCAAGCTTGCAGGTTTGATCCCTGATCAGGACACATACAAGAATCAACCAATGAATACATAAATAAGTGGAACAACAAAAATTGATATTTCTCTCTATATAATTCTCCTTTCCTTTCTCTCTCTTTAAAATCAATTTAAAGAAGAGCTGTGGAAAAGAGGACTAAAGGTACAGAGTTTGGTGGGAAATAGATATTTAATGAGGCAAATAAAAAGAGAGAACTAACCAATCATTTTTTAGAGACAAAAAGAAGCATGTTTCAGAGCCTCGCTGGTGAAATAACTGTGAAAAACTGCAGTGTCCACTCTGTTATGTGTTGTAGGTGTGTTTTAATGAGGGAACATGGCCAGCCAGCCTCAAAAGGAATGTTCAGGGTATCAGTCTTTTGAATTACTGCTGTTCATCTGTTCTCTTCACCTCCCCCTTTTAAAGAGCATAAATTATTGTCCAGAAACCCTGTCCTATTTAGTCATAAACTGAGGGAGACCTAGTCTCACCTTTTCATTGTCCTTTCACCCAAACCCCTAAATAAATAAAATCTTTATACCATCTTCTTTTTTCTTCCCCTCATCATGCCTACTGGCTTCTCCCTACCCTAACAAAAAAAATTCTGCTTGCGTTTTTATTCTTCCATTCCATAGCCAGCAACATAGTACTGGCCCCTTAATGGCTCGTGGAGTCCAGGCGGGCTGCCCAATGAGGGAAGACAGCATTTGGCCAATGGGGCTGGTGTGTGCCATTACTGCTGGCCATTGGGCCTCTGTCCTCTACAGCTCCATCCTGACTCATTAAAACCCTGAGCCAAATAGCTGGGCAGGCTCCTGCTGCAGCATTGTGGGGGCCAGGAAGTTAAATGGTTCTCCTAATCCTGCATAATTTATCTTCCTGTTAGCCCCCTCATAAATAGTCCATTTCAGCCCCACCATGGAGAGCTTAATTCTGAATTTTCTATTTTTGTGATGACCAATGAGTGCCCAGCCTTTCCCTTCTCTATTATTATTATTAAAAATTATTTTCCCCTTGTTCACTATGAGTTTGCTTTAATGTTTTGTGTTTTTTTTTCCCTCAATTTGAAGCCTCCTGCCTGGATCCCACTTCAGTAACAGTCTGTCCATTTCTCTAATTTGGATCTAATATTTCAGAGCAGTTGGTGCTACACTCTTCCCCTTCCTCTCTCCTCCCAGCTTTATAGTGCTTTTTCTCCTCCCCATTTTCTCTTTTTAAATCTATCACCTCTCCTTTCCCATCACTTCCAATTTTTTCCTCTTTTCCATTCCCTGTTCAATCCCTCTTTCCAGCAACCAACCTTATCACAGGATGTTTGGTAGGACATTTTAAAAGGGCACTGAAGTGTTGTTGTTGTTTTTACACATCTCCATTTCTGTTTCATTTCAGAGATTTACAAACGAGGACCACCTGGCAGTTCATAAACACAAGCATGAGATGACATTGAAATTTGGCCCAGCCCGAACTGACTCAGTCATCATTGCAGGTATTTGCTACCCCAGAAGCCACGTGCCTTGATATCACCAGACAGTTAAGATTAATACCAGGGACCAGATGTACTGGGAGCTATCCTTCTCTTCTCCCATTAAGAGCCCTTATGTGATCTGCATTTAATCAGGAAAAAGGAATACTAAAAGCTCCCAAATTTCTATTGTGCCCTCTACTCTCTATTTTTAATACAAGATTTGGTTCTTTGGTTTTTGAGGGTAGGTGTATTGAGGTTTTGTCTTAGCTTTTTTCCAGTCTATTTCCTCTTTGCTTTCTTTTTATTAAGACTTTAGAAGATTTATAGACAGAAGACGCCTTTGACATTTCTTTCTACCCATAATGAAGGGGTGAACAAAAGCAGGGAAGCCGACCTCGTCTGACTGCTTCTCATCCACTGGGTGTCAGTTTTCTCCAAGTAGACAGATTATCAGTTCGTAAATTCAGCTTCCCTTGTGAACCCAGACACCATTGAGGGCACATTTCCAAAGTTCAAACAAGACATTTGTCAGTGGGACTTTTCTGTGCCAATTTGGGTGATCTGGAACCTCTCTCTGGTTGTTTAGAGTTTGTCTTGCTTACATATGCCATCTCTAGGGACCATTCTCAGCAAACTCTCTCAAACCATGTAGCAACAGTTCCCTTGTACCATTTTCAGCTAGACAAAAATACAAACCAAAGTGGGCTTTTTCTTTCAGTACCATGAAGGGTTCTGATTAACCTGAGTTAAGCAAGTTTACCTCAGTGTTTAAACTCTCAACATACTTCTATACATGAAGAAAGGGATTTGCCCTTACAGATCTCTTATTTCTTATTAATGAAGCAAATATTGACTGAATATCTACTTTGCTAGGAGCTTGTAATTCCTGATAAAGAACATGAGTGTAGATCATTAATGATCCTTAAGAAAGCTCAGAGGAGTCCTGGCTGGATAGCTCAGATGGTTAGAGTATTGTCCCAGTGTGGCAAAGTTTCGGGTTTGATCCCCAGTCAGGGCACTTACAAGAAACAACCAATGAATGCATACGTAAGTAGAACAACAAATTGATGTTCTCTCTCATCAGTAAATAAAAACGTAAATTTAAAAAAGAAGAAAGCCCCGAATCCGGTTTGGCTCAGTGGATAGAGCATCAGCCTGCAGACTGAAGGGTCCCAGGTTCGACTCCGGTAAAGGGCATGTATCTTGGTTGTGGGCACATCCCTGGTGGGGGGCATGCAGGAGGCGGCTGATCGATGTTTCTCTCTCATCGATGTTTCTAACTCTATCCCTCTCCCTTCCTCTCTGTAAAAAAATCGGTAAAATATATTTAAAAAAATAAGAAAGCTAGTGGAGGTTTTAGAGGAAAGAGTGACTGTAGAATTTAGCATATATTCAGGTAACATACTTAAATTTATTAAGTCAGGTCATATATTCATGAAAATAATTTTAGTATTTGTAGTCTAATATAAGTGAATAATACAAACAAAAAATACTAAGATAATTAATATTAAATGGAATTAGTCATAGAAAGTTTATGAAAGAGGTAAATTTGAGGCAAGGTTATCAAGTTGGAGAGGTTATTAGAAATGGTGTAAAGGCCTATGCTGAGTCTCCAGGAGTGGTAAGAAATTGATACAGGACAGTCCCAAGGAAAGAAAGTGATTTCTGTTATTTTTTTCATGCTGTTCTGGAATGCTCTTCACATTGCACATAACTTCAGCTATTCTATCTAGACTGCTAATTCTCTTATCTGTAAATTATGACCTGGTGTCTCAAATGTGTTCCAACCCCTAATTGAACACTTAACTTGGCTGGCTTTCTGTCATTCAGATCTTCATGTCGATGACCAAATTTATCTTTGTCCCCTGAACCAACTTCTTTTCCTTTGTTATTCAATGATGATATTCTCAAAATTTTGAGTTGTTTTATTTTTCTCTTCAGATTCTCTCTGTTCTGTTCCATCCTGCTCTTCCTGCCACTAGTATTCTCATTATGCTTGAATTCTCCTCCATAGCCTAGCTGGTCTCTTTCCTTGACTAGTCTCTTATTATGTAATCTATCTTCATTCTGTTAAAAAGTCAATCTTCCTTAAATTCTTCTCCTCAATGCAAAAATCTGTCATTATTTTTTCATTTTCTCTTACTTTAAGGCTATTCATACTTGGATTTTCAGACCTTTTATAACCTAGCCCCCTGGTACCTGCCCAACTTTATATACAACCTATGTACCTAACATAATTATCCTTTTCTTC